>ML830970.1:114885-133966 GCA_009831015.1 Picea engelmannii | reverse complement strand
CGCGCCTAGTGAGCAGTTAGGGCGCGGGTTGCTTGTTTTAAGTGGTTTTTTGAGGAAATACTCAGCATGGCTTTGGCTAGGAAGAGGCATGAGTTGGCCTGATGCCAGGTAAACCTGTATGGTGCATTTTAGGGTTATAACAAGCCCCCTATTTTCAGATCAGGTGGTATTAGAGCATAGTTTTTCTCATGTGATTGCCATTGATAGCTAGATTTTTAGCTGTTGGTATTATTGTGCAAGTTTTGTGTTGAAGTTTGATATCTTGCAAAGATGGAGGAAACTTCAAACAGTAAGAGTTCTCATACATCTTCATTAGCCAAGTTCTTTGACAAAGAGATGTTGGAGGAGTTTCTAACCATGAGAGATGTGGTGCAAGAGATGTGGGAAGATAGAAAGGAGAGGATTGTCCTTCAAGAGCAGTTGATGGCCATGAAGGAGAAGAATCACCAACTTATTGAAAAGTTGCATGAGATGGAGACTCAGCTCCATGAGGCAAAGGAAACCCTTACCAAGTACATGCATGAACATGAGGTATGTAATGCTATTTTTTCTTCAAATTCCTCTCAAGATGAATGCTTTGGTGTTTTTGAAAATCACACTAGAGGAATAGGGTCCAAGTTATTGTTAAAAATGGGCTATGAAGGTAGAGGGTTAGGCAAGCATGCACACAACATTGTTGAGCCTATTGTTGTTGAGGAGAGGCCCAAGTATAGGGGTATTAGATATGAACAGAAAGATGGAGAAAATTCCAAAGTTGAGGAGACAAGGAAAACAGTTCCAAGAACAACTTTTGTTGCAAGTTCAATCCCTCAAGCATGCAAAGTTTGTGTTCAAGATGAATGCAAATGTATGAAACAAGAGAGTTGTGAAAACCATGAGGACAAGAACATTTTTGTTGGTCTTCAAAGGAGAGCCGATAACTCTTCAAATTCACCTCCTCAAGAAGGCGATAAAGGTGAATGTTTAAGAACTTTTGTTGCAAGTTCAATCCCTCAAGCATGCAAAGTATGTGTCCAAGATGAATGCAAATGTGTGAAAGAAGAGAGTTCTGACAGCCATGAGGACAAGAACATTTTTTTTGGTCTTCAAAAGAGAGATAGTAACTCTTCAAATTCACCTCCTCAAGAAGGAGATAAAGGTGAATGTTCAAGGTATATTTCTGCCTATGACTTGGTTGCTTTTGATTATGTTAAGCATGGTAAATTTGCATGTAAAAATGGAAGAAAAAGTCCATGTACATATTGTGGTTTAGATAACCATAATGTTTCAAGATGTTGGAAAAGATTGACCACATTCAGGAAACTTTCCAAGCAAAGGAAACTTGAAAAAAAGATGCAAAAGATTTGCACTCACTGCCAGAAGAGGGGTCATCTCATTGACCAATGTTGGACATTGCATCCAACCACTCATCCACACCATGAGAAGAAGATGGATAAAGAGACTGGCAAAAATGGAAGAGGAGATTCCATCATCGATGTGAGTCAAGATGATTCACATGAAGACGATGTTCAACAGAAAAAATCACCATTGAAATGGCTTGGTAAGAAATGGTTAGATTTCTTGAACAAGTAAGGCTTGCATTTCTTTGTTTGTAGATGCATTTTTCAGCTTTATGTATGCATTTCTGTTGAAAGTTTGACAAGTTGTAGCAGCTTATCATAACTTGTAAGATGAAAGTTTGCATGTGAATGCATTCTTTTGAAGGCATTCTTTTTGTTGCACAACTTCGCCAGGAGGATGTAAAATAGGGGTATGATACTCACTTATTGCAGCCATTTAGCTTTTCATTTTCAACTCTTATGTACCCACATGTTTTTGGGTTTATGAACTTATGTTTGTACTTGAAGAGCTTTGCACATGCATGTGATTTTGTATGCGTGTAAACAATGAACTTTGTGATAGTTCCTTATGAGTGACTCATGATTGTGTATCATGAATGCCGACCTTTCATGTTGTAATGTCGATATGTTTCAAATGAGTCTCGACTTGTGTTGATATTGTCTTGACGACTATGTAGTGTCGATCATGTTTTTCAACTTATGTTTAGTCGATGGTGTTTGTCGGCTTGTAAGTTGATATTGAGTACACCAAGATGCAGGAAAACACCATGTACTTTGATGAAGTACAATATGCGACCGTTTTCTTGAAGAGAAAAAGACTTGGTTGGCATCATTTTCAGTCTTGTATAAATTTTGTTTTCAAGATTGATGGTTTTCTTGGTTTCTGACAAGATGTCACAGGGAAGTTTTTTTTTTTGCAGCCATTATAGAGGAGATTGTGTTGAAGCCAAAGAGTTCAAAAGAGGGACTTGATTCTTAGTGGGAAGGCTGTCAGTATTCCAAGCACAAAGATAACAGTGGGTCAGCAACAGCCAGAGAACAGTGGTTGAGGGACATAGCCAGTTGCAGTGCAAGGCATGTCTAGGTACCCAGGTAATTGCCAAAAAGACTTTTCAATTAGAATCAATTGATAGAACTTGGAAGTAAAAGAGTATTGAAGCTCAGGCAGATAATCATCAGCTTTTGTGGGTCCAAAATCCTTTTAGTGGGAAGGTATGATCAGAATCTGGACCAGGGGTCAAAATTTAGCTCAAAAATGAAAGTGTTTAAAATCACTTCAAAACGGATAGGTGCATAGGTATCATCATCATGAACCCAACGCACTTTGAACATGGTCAAACATACATTAGATGAGTGAGATATCACATTCTGTTTGATTTGTCAAACATGCAAAAATTGCTGACTGTAAAGTCCGTACAAATGATGATGTGGCAGGGCAGTGATGACATGTTAGATGCTAATGTGGCATGAGCTGAGTTGGCATTCAATTGACAGGACATGTGGGCGAATCATTTTGAGACACGTGGCATATGTTTAGAAAATTGTATGGTGCCACATGGCACCTTGGGTTTGTAGTTTAAAATTTTATTGAGTTCGTGGGGATTGAACCCCGAACCTCCCCCCCACGGTGGAGCACCTTAGCAAGGGCTGGGATACCGATAGCCCATGTATTAGTTCTTAGTAACTATAATTTGTCAAATATATTTAAGTTTTATTATGTTTTTATTTTGGGCACGTCCGGGCTGGGGCTTAGCCCCCAGCCCCCGGTTTCAATACGCGTTACCATATGACCACTCCACATGTATTGGCGCACGTATTTCAAATGTTTTTTTTTTCCATTCCCAACAATTGTCTACCCCCATCGGATCCCACTTGTCACTACCACGGGGCCATTTCTAACGTAAGCCCATTTTTGGCGCGGGACGTGGACACATGGGAACCCACGCATCCAACACCTCCGTGGTTTTGGGGGCTAGGTTCCCTAACCGTTCTACATTTTTGCACATTTTGTGAAAATGGGCACGTGTGCTGGGTTTAGGCACGGGAAACTCCCATAATCTAGGTTACTCACACAGGAGTGCGATTTGGCGAACCAAAGACAATAATCTTGAAGGAGGAAAATGGCAGGAGGCCTAACTTCTTCATCTTTTGGCCAAATGAGGTGCCGAAAAAGCCCAGATAGGGGTTTTTGGATGTTATGAATCCATTGGAATAGTTTTCAAAGGCATTTGGAGACTTATTTTGCAGGTTATTCTACTTTGAAGTTTCAGGGAGCTTAGGGCCACCATTGATGGAGGTCATGCTCAGATGAGCCCAAGTATGTTTTTTGTGTCTAAATAGTCATCTTTGACTAATTGTTATGATCTGAACACATTTGGATAGGTTTTAGAGGCATTTGAGGACTTTTACATGTGTTTTTTCCACAAGGAAGCTCGGGGAAGATCAAGGCCACATGTAGAAGAGGTCATGCCCGGATGAGCCATGGTCCGTTTTCAGAGTTCTATTAGTCATTTTTGGGGTTTTTATGTATTCTGAACCCAATGGTATAGTCAGTAAATCCATTGGATTTGAGAAACATATTGTAAAATAATATTTGACAAACTAATCCCAGAGAGCCTAGTCCATTGATGGAGGCTCAAGGAGATGTAGCCCAGTTGGGGGTGAACTCCTTTATCATGTTCTTATTGTTGTGAGTTGCTGGTTATATTTTGCTGCATGTTATGTTTCTATTGTATTTATTTAAACAACATTTAACCTTTTAAATAACCTCACACATAAACACATAAAAGAGGCATAAACTTGACACATAATTTCTCTTGCACAACTAAGACATAGAGCAAGGTCCTGAAGTTTATTTTAATGGAGTAGAGGGTGCTTGCATAGAAAAACAAGTCAGCCCCCTATTTTCAGATCAACCTACCAATTGTTCACAGAGGTCGAAGGCCAAGGATTAGAACTGGAGTAGGTTGTTATTGCAGCTGAACAACGCCTGGAGGGACCTGTGAACGAGATAGTCATCCAAGAGTTCACTACACAAGAGGCCATGGAACAACAACAAGTTGAAGAAGCTCAAGCCAAGCTTGAGGCTTTCAAAGCAGAACTACCCATATTAGAGTGACTCAGGATGAGTCACATGTGAGTGTTGGGGGCCTGTTGGCCCTTGACCAAGTTTTGAGGGATCTTGGTCAAGTTTGACCTATTTTGGGACTTCGACAGCCTGTCGAAGGAGGAGCACAAGATGAAGCAGAGATCGTGGGATATTGACCCCTTTTTGGGATTTGGGATTATGTAATGGGTATGGGATGCCAACCCATGGGTTTACCCATGTTTAGGCCTATTTTGTAATGTATAAATATATGTCTAGGCTATGTAAGAGAGGAGGACAAGATAGGCATATCTGTGTGATATTAGGCTAAGTGCTAGATCTATGTGATTGATGGATTGTAAATGCTTTGTGCATATTGTGTGAGACTTGCAGAGCTAAGTTCAAGTGGTTGTAACAGACTTTGGAAGGCTTTGTGCTGTAACGCAAGGAAGGAGGATCTAGCGAGGTGCGCAGATCTCCTGTCTTCTGTGGAGTAGGATTTTGATGCTATGTGCCTGTAAGAAGCTTGACTGAAGATAATAAAGAATAAGAGTTGGTGGATGTAGCCCCAGGGTGGGGGTGAACCATTTAAATGTTGCGTTTCTCTGCTCTATGCAATGTCTTGATATGTTTGTGTCTAAGTGCTTTGATATAGATAGATAGATCTTTATATGCTTCATGCTAATGATGTATATGAATGTTAGATTTGACCTATGTGAATGTGCTTAGTGCTTGAATCTGCTAGATCTAATCTTCTTCTCTATGATAAGTGCTTAAATACATCAGATCTGAATGAATGATGCGATGCTCTATTTTATCTGCGGAGTAGATAGTGGTTGAAGATTGATGAACTATCGGTGCTAAGTGATTTGTTAGGTATTACAATCACAGATCTGTGTCCCAGCTAAGGTTGCAGACACTTGAGTCCTGTAACCACCCCTGCCTCTACGTTGGGTGAGATTTCATTTGCTTCACAGGTGTTGCCGATAGGGCCAATAGTTAGGGTTTTGTTGGTGCGTTGTTGTAGCGTTGAACCCTGGGTCTGCCCCTGTGCCAACAATTATCATGGTACTCAAGAAAGAAGGCATATGGCGCATGTGCCTTGATTTTCAAGCCCTCAACAAAATTACCATCAAATATAAACTCCCCATTCTTGTCATTGAGGACATTTTGGATGAACTGAGAGGTGATAAGTTCTTTACCAAACTTGATGTACATTCTGGCTACCACCAGATACGTATGAAAGAGTCTGATATTCCTAAATCTACCTTTCAAACTCATGAGGGTCATTATTAGTTCTTGGTTGTTCCCTTCATTCTGTGTAATGCACCTTCCAATTTGCAAAGTCTCATGAATCATGTCTTCTTCCCTTTCCTCCATCATTTTGTCTTAGTTTTCTTTGATAATATCCTCATATATAGTAAAACTCGGCAAGCCCATAAAGCCCATCAAGTCTTACACTTACTATCTCAACGCAAACTCTTTCTTAAACAATTTAAATGTTCTTTTGGAGCTCCTAAAGTAGAGTACCTGGGCCATATTGTTGGAAAGGATGGTGTCCATGTGGATCCTAAGAAAATAGAAGCTATGAAGGATTGGCCCCATCCTAAAACTCTTAAAAGTTTGAGAGGTTTCATAGGTTTAACATGATATTATCGCAATTTTGTTTAGAATTATGGAAAAATTATATCTCCCCGTTGACTCAAATTTTCGTCACCTATATAAAAATATCACAAATTATTGCGAAGCCTATGATTATCTATGATATATGGCTATTAGGTGGGGTCCTCAAAGAGAAAATGCAAAAGATTGACCTCTAAAATATTTTATTGAACAAAATACTTTCAGTTTTGTCCTCTAAAATCATTGCTTCATGGCTATTTTAATCTTGCCTATGGTTGATGTTTTAAAGAGTTCACTTGCATGGTATTTTGAATGCAAATAAGATTTAAAATCATGTCAGTTTGATGGTTTTCAGAAGTGTTCTTATTCAAATGGTAATTGTAAAAGAGTAGTACATGCATTGAGAATTACACATCATGATTATCTTATCTACATACTGCAAGAAATGTGTTATGTTGGTTAATGTTACGAGTTCAAAGTTGATATGTGATCACCATGTCTATCAATTTTTTGGTTGCATAGTTATAATTTTTTTTTGAGTATTACGACTCGAATAACCATTAGAAATAACACATTGTGTGGAAATATATGGTTCTTACCTATATACTAATATCATTGATTATTTGGTGTTAAATAATTTGGGTTATGATTCGAATCACATAATACTTCACATTGCAAAGCATTTGATACATGATGTAGATATGAGATATATTATACTAGTTGGTATTGCATTGTGAACCACATACTACATATGACTGCAAATTTTGATATATATATTACATGTGGTATAAGTCTATGGTACTAATTGATTTGGAGTTATTAGTAGTGGGCTTGAGGCATATTTGATTATATATGAGTGTTTTAGCATCGTTGAATTGGAATATCATGCATCATTTGATGAATTGGCTACATTGTGAGTTGGCCATGCATTCAAAGTGATCGAACGTGGGTAGTTACTCCACAATGTTGTGCTCCATTACTCTCGCATTGCCTTGGATTTTGATCATTTGTGCTATTGGAAGTCAGAGAAATGAGATTCGAGATATGTTGGTGTAAACCCTCACAACCGACTGTTTGGTAACAAATTTGGTCATTCGTCGCTAGTATAAAGGCTTTCTGTTGCAAAGGTATGAAATTTCAATTGGTTTACATCTTCTACAACAAATTTTTTCATTGAATGATTACTGTTGGCTCTGGTTTGACACCTCTTTGTGCATGAATGTTTTATCTCTCCATTCTTTACCATTCCATGAGAAAGAAAATGAAAAATACATTTCCTTATAGAAGATTAATAACACTCCCAATTGCTTCTTCCATTCTTGCACTTTCCATTTCAATTTACAATGAAGAGAGAAGTTTCTTGATAGTTCTTTCTACCTACGATTGAGATTTGAACTTGAGGTCTCCCTATCTATTTAGTTATTTGGGTCAAGCTGGGAGATACCCATATGGTTATGGGGTTTTGGTGTTGATTGGATTTGTGTTCGAATCATGTTGCAAAGATAGTTCTATATTTTTGTAATGGGTCAAACCCTGTAATAACCCTAGGCTGAACCCCAAATTGTAAATGTAAATGTAAAAATGCTTGTAAGTTGGTGATATGTTGATATAATTTTGTATGCACCTTCCATGGTATAGTGCGCACATGTACTGCGCACTAAAATTGTTAGGGACCTAAACTACCTAACCCCTCAAGTGGGTAGAATAATATATTTCCATGTAATAAAAGTCAATATTAATAAGGCCTAGCAATAAGGAGGAATAAGTCAAATGTAAGAAGACCTAATAGAAGCTTCCGCTTCTAGAAGGATCTTCCTCTAGATTGTTCTTTTGGATAGATATATTTAGTATAAATAAGAATAGAGGGTATGATAAGTTTTGTCTTGGATATTATTGTAATAGAGATTTTCTCTGCTGGATGTTTCCCCCTCGAAGAGACAAGTGGACATTGTTCTCAGTAATCAAAGTTATCTTTCTAGTGATATTCTGGTATTACTTAGGTATGATTGTGATGTTTTTTTGGTTATATCATTGTTTATCTGCCATTTCTAGATAATTATTTCGATTTTGCATACTATTTTATATCTGGTATATTACCAGTGGTATCAGAGCACTGCTGATATTATGGTAGCTGCGGGAGGTATTAACCTCCACTTGTGACCTTTGATGATATTAGAATATTCTAGGAAGCAAGAGAAACCCTAAAATACTTGGACATAACCCTAGAAGAGAAGTCGACTAAAGAGAATATTTTATATTGAGTCTTTAACCTCAAGAAAGAGAAGTCAACCCACACAATTTAAAGAGAGCAATATAAATATAGGGCGCTAGATATCATTTGACACACACAATTGGAAACTGTAGAAATTAAATAGCGTGCACTGCAGAAATTTAGTAGTGCGCAAGTCTGGAGAGTAGCTGCAGCTGCAGTTACTGCAACCTGTAATTTCAGTCTTTCTGGTTTGGAGTTTTTGATTAGTCTTGGTTATATTTTCCTAGTGCATTAGCCCTGGTTGGATATTGATTTTATACTGGAATTATTCTCTTTGTCAAGGTCAAGGTTCTCGGGGGTGGCATTCGTGCCTATGGTTGGGTGACAATATTGCTATATTGTCTATGGTTAAACGAGCACACCCACTTTTCTAATAGGTTATGGGACCACACCTCCTTCATCCAGTTTAACCACTGGAAGAAAGATAAGCCATAAGGTTATCTAGCTTGTTGAAGAACTACCGCTAGGGTTTCTAGCAGGTGCAGTTATTGAAGCATTACCGCTAGGGTTACTAGCAGGTGCAGTTGCAAGACCCTAAAACTCTTTCCCAACACTTTATTATGGAACACCTTACTCAAGGAGAAGATATTCTAGTGTGCCTTAGTCCAACAAACCTCTTGGCACTCTTAGAAGGAAAAAATGTCAAGGTTAAAATTTTGGGTAAAAGTCAAAGTTTGACCAGTTATCAGTCAACGTAAATCATGAATGAAAAGATAGATCATCTACACTATTGGGCTCTCATAGGAACTCTTGAAGATGACATGTGGATAATTGACAGTGGAGCTTCGAGGCATATGACAGGAGACCAAACAAGAATCTCTAATCTGAATGAAAAGAGGACATCCTACAAGGTAGAACTTGGAGATAAGAACACAAATCCAGTTGAAGGAATTGGTCAAGCCTCCATCAAATTGAAAACAGGTAACAATGTTCATTTGAGAAATGTCTTTGATCTAGATTATTTTTGACATGAAATGAGAGCAGAGATATAATAAAGAAATGCATAGAGATATCATAGATATTCAATAATATAATAGAAATGTATCAGAGATGCAACCATAAACACATATATACAGTAATACATGATTTCTATTAATGAAAGAAATGTACAGAGACTGTAAAAATACAAAGTGAAAGACTCGCTAGAATGGTGGCAGCTTATCTTTGAGAAGAGATGTGACGGCTACTCGCATTCCCAAGAAAATGATTACAATGAGGCTCTGAAGGCCATTTTTACAATAAATAGGAATGCCAAAAACCCTAGACATCCAAAAACCTAACCCTAGGAGATGAAGTGCCAAAAGTCATGTGGGCCCCGTTTGGGTAAGTTAGTACATCAACTTCCTAGGGTCATAACGTTTCCATACGATCTCCATTTTAGGTGCATGATATCCCGTTGGAAAGGTATCATCAAGGAGATTAATTTGGAGGAAATATCGAAGGAACTCCCATATTTCTCCCCATTTTCCTAAAATCATCGTTTAGGGCCTCAAAATGGCCCTAGAAGTTAAAAACTGCTAAAAATAATAAATTACCAAAATTGTCAGAAAACTGTTTTGAGATAGTTGGAAAAGGTGGGTGGCCACCGATATCCACCTGGATCAATCCTCCCTCCTTAGGAAGAAATGGTATCCATTGCGTTGAGTGCCCGGGGGAGAGGAAAAAATGTTTGCTGAATCTAAATCTTGGTGATTTGCTTGCCTTGCTGGAGACGTCGCGCTGCTCATTTTGTGGAAGTCTATCACGAACCTGTTGAGGTTGATGCTACTCAACAAGTTGAGATACATGAGAGGACGATGTGCAGAGGGAATCTTTGCACTTTGCTGCAACCTTTTCGACCTGCTTCTGTTGGATAGAAGGTGCTTGGGGCGAGGCTATAGTGGTTGCAATGTCCTTCTGTTCCCCTTTTGAACAGATTGTGAAGAAGCTGAATTTTGCAGTATGAGATATTACCTTGCGGCACTGTTTAGGTGGAACATTAATCGGACCTACCTATGGTATTATGTAGAGATGACCCCCTAGAGAAACAATGAAACTGCAGGGTCGAGACTCATAAACAACATGGCGTCTCCACATATATGACTGGCCCAAGAGAACATCACAGACATCCAATGGGGCAACATCACATAATACCTCATCCTTGAAGGAATGGATGTCGTATGACATTCGACACTGCTGGATGACACAAAGATCTCATCCTTGGCGAAGCCACCCGATGTTGTATGGTTGTGGGTGTGGTGTTGTCGAGAATCCCAACTATTTGACGACCTCTGCTGAGATGAGGTTCTTCTAGCTTCCACTATCAATAATAAAATGCAGTAGGGTCCCCTTCACCCACATCTGTGAATGAAAAAGGTGCTCCCCCTCTTTAGGATATGTTGGTTCTTCTGGTTGAATTGCTGCGGTCGCAACAATAGTAGTGGGGTCTACGTCAATGATCTATCCTTTACCAGTATTTTCAGAATCAGATTCCGAATCAGGGTTTGTTTCCTTGTCTTTGATCTCAACCACCAATGACTGTTTTGAGTGACATTCATCTGTGTTGTGCTAGGGGATTTTGTGGAAATCACACCATTTTTTGTTGTCCTTCTTTGTCTTCCCGTGACCCTTCTTTTCCTATGGCTTGGACTGGTTTTCAAGATACTATTTGTTAGGGCCGTCTTTTTCATACTTTGGTTGTTGCGGATTTGCAGGCCTAGACTCCCGTTTGTTCTAGTGCTTAAGTTTCTGCTCGATTTTAACAACATATCGATAAGTAGCACTGAGTGATGAGATGTCCAGAAAATCCATTTCAGTTTGGATGTATATGTGTATATCCCCATGGTATTTCAGAACCAAATGTTGTTCGGAGTCTTTGATACCCAACTTAGTGCGCAAGGTATGGAAGGTATTGGTGAACTCCAGAACTTCTTGGATCCTCTCTTTCCATAGTGTGGTCCATCTAATGTACTAGTCCTCATAGTTGCCAACAGGGTAATACTGTTCCTTTACCGCATCCACAAAAAAATCCCAAGTGGGATCGACCCCATATATTCTAGATTCCTCTGTGGAAATTTACTCCTAGTAAGTTTCCCACCAATGTTTGACATGGGGGAGAGCTTTAAGGAGTGCGAAGGTGATCTTTTCCCTGTCGGAAAAATTGTGAACATAGAAATAACCATCTAGCAGATTTAACCATTTGCCTAGGGCATCCACATCTATCTGACCTTCAAATATGGGAATATCAAAGTTAACCTGTACCTTGAAAGGAGAGGTGCTTCCAAAGTGGTTGTTTGATGAAGATTTGCTTGTTGCTATTGGCAGGAGTTGAAGGATGTGGGAAAAATTCTCCATCATTTCATCCCTCTATCGTGTGAGAGCTTGCTCAACCAATAGATTTATAGGATCGCCTGCTCCGTCGTTTTTCTTTTCTTCCACCATGGAGGGTTTCTTGGGCATGCGAGAGTGATTGTATTCAAGAGAGACAAGCTCGATACCCAACTTTCTATACTCGGACCTCATCGGGGACATGCACTGAAAAAATGATCAAGAGCAGCCTGCTCTGATACCACTGATCCAGATTATTTTCGACACGAAATGAGAGCGGAGATATAATAAAGAAATGCACAGAGATATCACAGATATTCAAAAATATAATAGAAATGTATCAGAGATGCAAACATAAACACATATATACATTAATACACAATTTCTATTAATGAAATAAATGTACAGAGACTGTAAAAATACAGAGTGAAAGACTCGCTAGAATGGTGGCAACTTATCTCTGAGAAGAGATGTGACGACTACTCTCATTCGCAAGAAGATGATTACAATGAGGCTTTGAAGGCATTTTTTACAATAAATAGGAATTCCCAAAACCCTAGAAATCCAAAAACATAACCCTAGGAGATGAAGCACCAAAATTCATGTGGGCCCCATTTAGGTAAGTTAGTACATCAACTTCCCGGGGTCATAACTTTTACATTCGATATCTGTTTTAGGTGCATGATAGCCCGTTGGAAAGGTATCGTCAAGGAGATTAATTTTGGAGGAAACATTGAAGGAACACCCATATTTCTCCCCATTTTCCCAAAAAATTCGTTTAGGGCCTCAAAATGGCCCCGGAAGTTAAAAACTGCTAAAAATAGCAAACTACCCAAATTGCCAGAAAACTGTTTTAAGCCAGTTGGAAAAGGTGGGTGGCCATCGATATCCACCTGGATAAGTATTATATGTACATGGTTTAGAAAAGAATCTTGTATCCATATCTTGCCTAGAATATAAAGGAAACAAAATAGCCTTTGTAGATGGAAAAGTATTATCTTGGTCTAGATACTCCAACATAAAGAGCGCTATAGTTATTGGAACATGTGAAGGAAGACTATACATACTACTAGAATGAAATGATGAAGATCTTATACATGATGAAGTCAATACCAATGGAATTTGGCATAGAAGGTATGCTCATATCAACTATCAAGCGGTACCTTTCCTCGAAAAAATGGTTGAAGGAATACCATAACTAAAATCTACACATGAAGGAATTTGCAAAGGACGTGGTCTTCGTAAGAATGTTAAGAAACCATTCTCAAGAAGCAATAATAGATCTAAGGAAATCCTATATCTAATACATTCATATGTTTGCGGTCTGATGTCAATAAAATATCTATGAGGTTCTCTTTATTATGTAATCTTCATAGATCATTGCTCAAGAAATACTTGGTTATATCTCTTGAAGACAAAGGATGAAGTTTTCAGCAAGTTTCAAGAATTCAAAGCAGAAATAGAGAACCGCACAAACAAGAAAATCAAGACCTTGAGAACTGATAATGGAGGAGAATACATATCCAAGGAATTTGTTTCCTTTTGCAAATCGACAGGGGTTAGGAAGGAGATAAAGTTTCCTCATAATCCTCAACAAAATTGTATAGCAAAAAGGAAGAATAGATCTATTGAAGAAACTGTGAAGGCACTAATGAACAATCAAGGTTTATCTATGTATTTGTGGGGAGAAGCAACCATGACAATAATATATGTTCAAAACAGAAGTCCCCACCACATATCAAAGGATATGACTCCAGAAGAAGCCTTCTCAGGAAAGAAACCTAATGTGGAACACTTAAGAATCTTTGGATGCCATGTTTACATTCACATCCCCAGGGATAAAAGGAAGAAACTAGAACCCTCAGGATAGAAGGGAATATTTGTGGGATACAGTGTGTTAGCACTAGAAGTCACCTCTGGATTGCGGCAGAGGTAAGCCCAGTACCCATCAGTTTATATGCCCTAGTTAAGGCTCTCAAATCCTTTAGGGTCTATGTTTTTCATTCAAGGGTCATTGCATATGTCCCTTCAACTTCTATGAAGGAGATTCTCATTCAGCCTGACATAGACGGGAGAAGGAGAAAATGGATTGCTAAAATCCTTGATTTGACTTGGAGATAAGACCCACTAAGTTGGTTAAGGGTCAAGGTTTAGCCAAGCTGCTGGCTGAAACTAATTGCAAAGCCTTGGGGATAAATTTCATCAACGCTTGCTCAGAAAATTAGCAGGGTGAGTTGTCTGATACGATTTCTCAAGCCTACCCTCCATTAGAAGAATGTGTTTGGTACATGGACATCATTTTCTTTCTACAGAAGTTACAGCCTCTTGATGGCATGGAAAAAATCAAGGTAAGAGATTTAAAGCTAAGATCAATTAAATATTGCCTCATTGATCAAGTTTTATATTGGAAAGACCCTCTAGGGGTGCTGTTGAGATGTTTAGACCCACATTAAGCCCAAAAAATCATGTTTGACTTTCATGATAGTTTGTGTGGGGGACATCACTTCTGGAGAACCATAGCCTACAAGATTCCTAGAGCTGGCTATTTCTGGCCTAGCCTATTCACTGATGTTTGTACTAAAATAAGGGCTTGTGTCAAGTGTCAGAAATTCTCAGGAAAACAACAACTCAAGTCCTTGCCTTTGAAGCCTATGGTGGCTTCAGGACCCTTTCAGCAGTGGGGCCTAGATTTTATCGGGGAGATTCATCCAGCTTCTAGTGGCCGACACAGGTGGATATTGACTACCATAGATTACTTTACCAAGTGGATAGAAGCTATGCCCACAAGTAGTGCTTCTCACAAGGTAATCATTGGCTTTCTTAAGGATATTATAGCAAGGTTTGGTGGTCCTAAAAGAACTATCACTGATAATGATGCATCCTTTAAGGCCAAACCATTGATTCAATTCTGTGAGCAGTTTGGAATTGCATTGAGTCTTTCAACTCCTTACTACCCTCAAGGGAATGGACTAGTAGAGTCCTCTAACAAGAGAATTATAAATATCATCAAAATATTGTTAGAGGACAATAAGAAAGCATGGGATTCAAAGCTCAAGTTTTCTCTGTGGGCTGACAGAGTGACAACAAAGAGATCTCTTGGTGTCTCTCCTTTTCATCTTGTATATGGAATTGAGGCCATATTTCCTTCTCAGCTGGCCTTACCCATGGCAAAATTCTTCCAAGACTGCTAAGGAGAGCCTGATGATATGATCAGAAGGATACAATAGCTGGTGGAAGTGCAACATGCTAGAGAGCAGTTACTGGAAAAAGCACATTAACATCAACAAAAGATCAAGCAAGCTTTTGACAGGAAAGTAAGAAAGGAGGATTTCCAGTTGGGAGATCTAGTACTAAAATGGGATGCACCCAAGAAGGATAAAGGCAAGCATGGTAAATTTGAGGCCTTATGGATCAACCCCTTCAAAATTTCTGAAGTTTTTTCAAATAACACTTACAAGTTGCAAAATTTGGAGGATGTTGAAGTTTTTGGTATCCCATTTTCTGAAAAAGTTTGTTACTTAAAGCCATGAGAGGTTTCCCATGTCATTGTAAATATCATTTTTTTTTTGTTTTTATAAAGACTCCATAGCCCAATAGATAAGGCACTGGAACTACGCATTCTTGGCAGCTCGTAGGGATCATGCCATCCCCTGTGGAGATAATGTTATCACATGAACTTGTCAGAGTCCTGTGAGTTGGTGGTTTATACCTGAGTCTATGCCCATGCCCCATTTTTCTCTCTTTCGCAGGCCATGTCTTTAAATTTTCCCCTTCAGCTGGCAAAATCATTTTGTTTGCCCCTTTTGTTTAAGAACTCATCTCCGTTACCTCTGTCACTGATCCTTCTATTTTCCTCAACCCTTAGCCAGCCATCCAAGTTTTTATTTTATGCAGGCCGCAACCATGAGCACAAAGCACAACACTTAGAGCGGTCTGATATGGACTCAAATCAAGCGAGTGAGCAAGTTTAGTTTTTAGCAGAGGAGATTCCATTCGAAGTTCATATTTGTGGCCCTCAAGCAACCAGGATCATAAAGTTGCACAAAGTTCAATGTCAGACAAAGGTTAGAAGTCGCGAGGTCAATCCTAGCCGTTGGCGCTGGGAAGGGCACGTGGCGAAAGATCAACATTTCACGGTTTCGAAACTCGGGAAGTGCAGAGGAAAGGGTTGTTAGAACTTGTGAAGTTCAAAATCACGAAATGATCTGGACCATTCAATTCAGAAGGGCACGTGATGCAAGATCAACGATTTCACGATTTCGCGAGTTAGAAAAGTCCAAGGGCAGAGTCGTAAGGACTCGTGAAGTGAAAACTCGCGAAATGATCTAGATCGTTCAATTCATAAGGGCACATGGTGTAGGATCAACGATTCCATGAGTTGAAAAATTCCAAGGGCAAAGTCGTAAGGACTCGTGAAGTGCAAACTTGTGAAATGATCTGGACTGTTTAATCGAGGAAAGCAGTTGATCGTTGATATGACTCTGGCAAAGTCAGAGATTTGGGAATCGAGTGGAAGGGAGGTGAGTAGCCTAACTTCCCGAGACGCAAAGTCTCGATACGATGAAGATTAGATCTGGACTGTGGATCTTATAGGGATAGGTGGCGGATCTGATGGTTCACGAAAGTGAATTTCAGGAGTTTTGGGAGAAATCGTGGCTGTCGGATGCATAGAAAATTCAACCGTCGATCTGAAGAAGGGAAATTTCGCAATATCGGGTATTGGGAGAGTGTAGTCAAGTGATGTCAAGGCCCCTAAAACATGAAATAGTGATGAACCTAGGAGTTGGGCCCAGGGTCATGGTCCGAGCTCGCATGCAGGAAAAATGCGGTGAAGGAAAAACTGGCACCAAGAGCTTTGGGAGCGTGAAGGAAAGAGTGTGAATTTCATGAGACCTGCACCAAAAGCTGACGATGCCTGTGTGAGTTAAAGTCCAATACCATCATGGTTTCAAGGTGTTGGGTTGACTCAAAGGGCCGCTAACAATGCATGGTAGATCCCTGGGCGTTAAGTCCCATCCTGATCCCAATGAAGGAAGTTAATCAAAAAGGGAGTGGTGGTTGAAACCTCGGCTCACTCCATAAATGGAATGTATGGAAGGTCCTATTGTGGGGACTAAACCGTCAGCCCATGGTACTCCTGGGAGTATGTTTTCTTGCAAAACCCATGCTGATCTGAGCTCGCGTTTGACTGAAGAATGCCTGCACAGTCTGACAGAGTGGGCACTGACTGGAAGCTTTGAATGTAGGGGTCCGATCATGCTACTGGTAGTTGCGGCAATTTTGAGTATATATACTCAGTTTTGATATTTTTTTAAATTCGATGGTTGAGCTAAGCTCTCGCATTGTAATGTTTTAATGAAGCTCTAGTTCTCTGGTTATGTAACTTGATTTGAGACTTCTTGTTTAATGAAAGTCAACTTCTATTTCCATCTTATTTGCGTTTGATACTGAATGTTCACAATTGAAGGATTCACATGGATTGTGGTGACTGTGTTGTAATGGATGTTTGATTGCAGTGTAGTTATAATGTTTTCAGTTTCCTGAAACTTCGAATTCAAGAGAATCTTTTTTTTGGAGTTTTTCCTCCTTAGGGTGTTGGAAGACCTGATGTCCAGAGCAGACCTTTACATCTTCTCCTCAATTTCTTCCTCCTACTCACCCTTACTACAACTTACTGGCTAAAATTGATCAAGACCTCATTTTCTTGTGCATACTGCCCCAATTTTCCGAGTTAAAACGATATTCTCTTGAGTCTGCCCCATTTGACCTCTTTAAATCCATTAACCTTGACATATAAACTTATGGGTACTGGGCTTACCTCTGTCACAATCCAGAGGTGACTTCTGGTGCTAACACAGTGAATCATCCAAAGCCTACATAATCTGTATCTCGAAACAACATAAGGTTGAAGTCAACAAAGATGTAACCTTCAATGAAAATATGGCTTTTAGGAAATCCATAGAAAAAACTATAGAAGAAGAAGAGCATGAAGAGGCTAAAGAAGAAATCACATGTCTTCCAGAAATTCAGAATGAAGAAACATAACAACTTGATAATCCGATGCAACCATGTGAACCTATTGAATTAGTCATTGTACCCAAAACCAAGAAACGTCTAGCCTGGCTTGAAGCTACTCTACAAGAAGTAGAAATACTTAAAGCTCCAAGTGGCACCTTCAGAGAAAGAAAAAAGCCCAAAATATTCTCCAGCTATGCAACATGTATGAAAAAGTTTATAAATGAAGAACCCACCACATTTGAAGAGGCAGCTCAGAAGAAACAATGGAAAGAAGCCATGATAGAAGAACACCAGTCTATCATGAAAAATGATGTATGGGAAATTGTGCCTAGACCCAAAGAAAAATCAGTAGTAACTTCAAAACGGGTCTATGAGATCAAACATGCAGTAGATGGAAGTGTGGACAAATACAAAGCAAGGTTCATAGCTATATGGTTCTCCCAGAAGGGGGGAGAATATTATGACAAGACTTTTGATCCTGTTGCAAAATATACCTATATTGGAGCCATTATGTCTCTTGCTGCTTCCATGGGATGGAGTTTACATCAGATGGATGTAAAGACAACTTTTCTCAATGGAGAAATTGAAGAAGAAGTATACATTGAAAAACCTCAAGGATTTGAAGTACATTCCAGAGATACTCATGTTTTCATATTAAAGAAAACCCTGTATGGACTCAAGCAAGCTCCAAGATCTTGGTATGCCAGAATAAACAACTACTTAATAATACTTGGCTTCTCCAAGAGTCATGCAGATCCAAATATCTACTACAAAGTTGTGAACAATGCACTTGTGATTCTACTTCTATATGTCGACGATTTATTCTTGACAGGTGAAGAGTCTCTCATCACCCAGTGTAAGAAGGAACTAGATTCTGAGTTCGATATGAAAGATCTTGGTCTCTTGCATTATTACTTGGGACTAGAAATATGGCAGAAGCGTGGTGAAGTATTCCTTGGACAAGGAAAGTATGCAGTGAAGATTCTTCAGAATTTTGGAAAGATGGATTTCAAATCCACGGTCACTCCTATGACCATAGATATAAGAAAAGTAAGAGACTCATATTCTGATCCATTAGATCTATCCCTATATCGACAGTTGATTGGGTCATTGATGTATTTAGTGAATACTCGACGATATATTTTCTTTGCTGTAAACACCCAAATCCACTTGCAGGTGGAACCTAGACATGAGCATTGGATAGCTGCATAGCATGTTCTAAGATATATTCATGGGACGCTAAATTATGGTTTAAGTTATACCTTATCCAATGATATACAACTTCATGGATTCATAGATTCAGATTGGGCAGGGAGTGAAAAAGACAAAAGGAGTACTTCAGGGATGTGTTTCATCTTGGGATCTGCTATGATATCTTGGGGCAACAAGAAACAAAAGTCTATCGCACTCATCACAACAGGAGCATAATATATCACA
>ML830970.1:99686-114785 GCA_009831015.1 Picea engelmannii | reverse complement strand
TTATAAATATCATCAAAATATTGTTAGAGGACAATAAGAAAGCATGGGATTCAAAGCTCAAGTTTTCTCTGTGGGCTGACAGAGTGACAACAAAGAGATCTCTTGGTGTCTCTCCTTTTCATCTTGTATATGGAATTGAGGCCATATTTCCTTCTCAGCTGGCCTTACCCATGGCAAAATTCTTCCAAGACTGCTAAGGAGAGCCTGATGATATGATCAGAAGGATACAATAGCTGGTGGAAGTGCAACATGCTAGAGAGCAGTTACTGGAAAAAGCACATTAACATCAACAAAAGATCAAGCAAGCTTTTGACAGGAAAGTAAGAAAGGAGGATTTCCAGTTGGGAGATCTAGTACTAAAATGGGATGCACCCAAGAAGGATAAAGGCAAGCATGGTAAATTTGAGGCCTTATGGATCAACCCCTTCAAAATTTCTGAAGTTTTTTCAAATAACACTTACAAGTTGCAAAATTTGGAGGATGTTGAAGTTTTTGGTATCCCATTTTCTGAAAAAGTTTGTTACTTAAAGCCATGAGAGGTTTCCCATGTCATTGTAAATATCATTTTTTTTTTGTTTTTATAAAGACTCCATAGCCCAATAGATAAGGCACTGGAACTACGCATTCTTGGCAGCTCGTAGGGATCATGCCATCCCCTGTGGAGATAATGTTATCACATGAACTTGTCAGAGTCCTGTGAGTTGGTGGTTTATACCTGAGTCTATGCCCATGCCCCATTTTTCTCTCTTTCGCAGGCCATGTCTTTAAATTTTCCCCTTCAGCTGGCAAAATCATTTTGTTTGCCCCTTTTGTTTAAGAACTCATCTCCGTTACCTCTGTCACTGATCCTTCTATTTTCCTCAACCCTTAGCCAGCCATCCAAGTTTTTATTTTATGCAGGCCGCAACCATGAGCACAAAGCACAACACTTAGAGCGGTCTGATATGGACTCAAATCAAGCGAGTGAGCAAGTTTAGTTTTTAGCAGAGGAGATTCCATTCGAAGTTCATATTTGTGGCCCTCAAGCAACCAGGATCATAAAGTTGCACAAAGTTCAATGTCAGACAAAGGTTAGAAGTCGCGAGGTCAATCCTAGCCGTTGGCGCTGGGAAGGGCACGTGGCGAAAGATCAACATTTCACGGTTTCGAAACTCGGGAAGTGCAGAGGAAAGGGTTGTTAGAACTTGTGAAGTTCAAAATCACGAAATGATCTGGACCATTCAATTCAGAAGGGCACGTGATGCAAGATCAACGATTTCACGATTTCGCGAGTTAGAAAAGTCCAAGGGCAGAGTCGTAAGGACTCGTGAAGTGAAAACTCGCGAAATGATCTAGATCGTTCAATTCATAAGGGCACATGGTGTAGGATCAACGATTCCATGAGTTGAAAAATTCCAAGGGCAAAGTCGTAAGGACTCGTGAAGTGCAAACTTGTGAAATGATCTGGACTGTTTAATCGAGGAAAGCAGTTGATCGTTGATATGACTCTGGCAAAGTCAGAGATTTGGGAATCGAGTGGAAGGGAGGTGAGTAGCCTAACTTCCCGAGACGCAAAGTCTCGATACGATGAAGATTAGATCTGGACTGTGGATCTTATAGGGATAGGTGGCGGATCTGATGGTTCACGAAAGTGAATTTCAGGAGTTTTGGGAGAAATCGTGGCTGTCGGATGCATAGAAAATTCAACCGTCGATCTGAAGAAGGGAAATTTCGCAATATCGGGTATTGGGAGAGTGTAGTCAAGTGATGTCAAGGCCCCTAAAACATGAAATAGTGATGAACCTAGGAGTTGGGCCCAGGGTCATGGTCCGAGCTCGCATGCAGGAAAAATGCGGTGAAGGAAAAACTGGCACCAAGAGCTTTGGGAGCGTGAAGGAAAGAGTGTGAATTTCATGAGACCTGCACCAAAAGCTGACGATGCCTGTGTGAGTTAAAGTCCAATACCATCATGGTTTCAAGGTGTTGGGTTGACTCAAAGGGCCGCTAACAATGCATGGTAGATCCCTGGGCGTTAAGTCCCATCCTGATCCCAATGAAGGAAGTTAATCAAAAAGGGAGTGGTGGTTGAAACCTCGGCTCACTCCATAAATGGAATGTATGGAAGGTCCTATTGTGGGGACTAAACCGTCAGCCCATGGTACTCCTGGGAGTATGTTTTCTTGCAAAACCCATGCTGATCTGAGCTCGCGTTTGACTGAAGAATGCCTGCACAGTCTGACAGAGTGGGCACTGACTGGAAGCTTTGAATGTAGGGGTCCGATCATGCTACTGGTAGTTGCGGCAATTTTGAGTATATATACTCAGTTTTGATATTTTTTTAAATTCGATGGTTGAGCTAAGCTCTCGCATTGTAATGTTTTAATGAAGCTCTAGTTCTCTGGTTATGTAACTTGATTTGAGACTTCTTGTTTAATGAAAGTCAACTTCTATTTCCATCTTATTTGCGTTTGATACTGAATGTTCACAATTGAAGGATTCACATGGATTGTGGTGACTGTGTTGTAATGGATGTTTGATTGCAGTGTAGTTATAATGTTTTCAGTTTCCTGAAACTTCGAATTCAAGAGAATCTTTTTTTTGGAGTTTTTCCTCCTTAGGGTGTTGGAAGACCTGATGTCCAGAGCAGACCTTTACATCTTCTCCTCAATTTCTTCCTCCTACTCACCCTTACTACAACTTACTGGCTAAAATTGATCAAGACCTCATTTTCTTGTGCATACTGCCCCAATTTTCCGAGTTAAAACGATATTCTCTTGAGTCTGCCCCATTTGACCTCTTTAAATCCATTAACCTTGACATATAAACTTATGGGTACTGGGCTTACCTCTGTCACAATCCAGAGGTGACTTCTGGTGCTAACACAGTGAATCATCCAAAGCCTACATAATCTGTATCTCGAAACAACATAAGGTTGAAGTCAACAAAGATGTAACCTTCAATGAAAATATGGCTTTTAGGAAATCCATAGAAAAAACTATAGAAGAAGAAGAGCATGAAGAGGCTAAAGAAGAAATCACATGTCTTCCAGAAATTCAGAATGAAGAAACATAACAACTTGATAATCCGATGCAACCATGTGAACCTATTGAATTAGTCATTGTACCCAAAACCAAGAAACGTCTAGCCTGGCTTGAAGCTACTCTACAAGAAGTAGAAATACTTAAAGCTCCAAGTGGCACCTTCAGAGAAAGAAAAAAGCCCAAAATATTCTCCAGCTATGCAACATGTATGAAAAAGTTTATAAATGAAGAACCCACCACATTTGAAGAGGCAGCTCAGAAGAAACAATGGAAAGAAGCCATGATAGAAGAACACCAGTCTATCATGAAAAATGATGTATGGGAAATTGTGCCTAGACCCAAAGAAAAATCAGTAGTAACTTCAAAACGGGTCTATGAGATCAAACATGCAGTAGATGGAAGTGTGGACAAATACAAAGCAAGGTTCATAGCTATATGGTTCTCCCAGAAGGGGGGAGAATATTATGACAAGACTTTTGATCCTGTTGCAAAATATACCTATATTGGAGCCATTATGTCTCTTGCTGCTTCCATGGGATGGAGTTTACATCAGATGGATGTAAAGACAACTTTTCTCAATGGAGAAATTGAAGAAGAAGTATACATTGAAAAACCTCAAGGATTTGAAGTACATTCCAGAGATACTCATGTTTTCATATTAAAGAAAACCCTGTATGGACTCAAGCAAGCTCCAAGATCTTGGTATGCCAGAATAAACAACTACTTAATAATACTTGGCTTCTCCAAGAGTCATGCAGATCCAAATATCTACTACAAAGTTGTGAACAATGCACTTGTGATTCTACTTCTATATGTCGACGATTTATTCTTGACAGGTGAAGAGTCTCTCATCACCCAGTGTAAGAAGGAACTAGATTCTGAGTTCGATATGAAAGATCTTGGTCTCTTGCATTATTACTTGGGACTAGAAATATGGCAGAAGCGTGGTGAAGTATTCCTTGGACAAGGAAAGTATGCAGTGAAGATTCTTCAGAATTTTGGAAAGATGGATTTCAAATCCACGGTCACTCCTATGACCATAGATATAAGAAAAGTAAGAGACTCATATTCTGATCCATTAGATCTATCCCTATATCGACAGTTGATTGGGTCATTGATGTATTTAGTGAATACTCGACGATATATTTTCTTTGCTGTAAACACCCAAATCCACTTGCAGGTGGAACCTAGACATGAGCATTGGATAGCTGCATAGCATGTTCTAAGATATATTCATGGGACGCTAAATTATGGTTTAAGTTATACCTTATCCAATGATATACAACTTCATGGATTCATAGATTCAGATTGGGCAGGGAGTGAAAAAGACAAAAGGAGTACTTCAGGGATGTGTTTCATCTTGGGATCTGCTATGATATCTTGGGGCAACAAGAAACAAAAGTCTATCGCACTCATCACAACAGGAGCATAATATATCACAACATATGAGGCATGTACAAAAGCAGTATGGTCGAGGAAGCTGATTTCTGGATTATTTGATCAGGTACCATATTCGACCATAATAAAATGTGACAATAAAAGTTGTATAAGTCTATCATAACACCCAATGTTTAATGATCGATCAAAACTCATTGAGATCAAATACTACTTTATTCGTGATACAATCCAGGACAGAGAAGTGAAAGTCCAGTATATCTCCACAAATGAGCAGATAATAGATATTCTGACAAAGCCTTTGTCGAGGATAAAATTTTCATACTTATGCAACAAGATGGGGCTCATGGACATAAATTATTTAGATGAAAGGGAAGAGATGGCTCCCTAGGTTGGGAGGGAGCATTGATATATATATATATATATACTATTTATTTATGGACAATCATTTTACATTTTGAAAAATGGTCTAGGATGGGCAGTTCCTTTTCAGTTCCGAAAGTAGTTTGAGATTTCTGACGGATTGAAGCAAATCCCCCTACTCTCCCCTGGGGCTGCGCGACCTCTCGGTCTAGGATCGATTGACTTCGGAAGCTGAATCATCTCACAGGTTTGTGCTGAACCTCTTCTATCTTCGACGCAGGTCAAAGTCCTATTTATCGGGTGTGAAATCCCCTTTTCGGGAGTTTCTGAGTACTCACAAATTCCTCCACATGACCATGGTTAAAAACCATGGGATTAAACCTTACTTTCCTGCGCACTTCAGGGCTTCAGGCTTTGGGTGTTCTCGACACACCTGACTCCAAATCCACCAAACTCCAAACTGGTGAACACACTTCATTTTCTCCTTCTCTCTTCTCTGAAGTCCGCGATCTATTGACGTGTGTCCTCCTTAGATCGAAAACTTAGATGGACTTTGTTACTTCGTGCTTCAATGATTTTGGCTTCACCCCACCTGTTCCCCTCTAAAGTGATTTTCCTATGAAACACACAGATCTCTGCCATGTATTCTCCTGGATCAAACGGTCCAGATCTACTCCATCCTTTGTGACCTCACGAAGTCTACACCTTGCTCCATGCGATTCCTCCGAAATCCATTTTCCCCGAACACTCGGATCTACTGCCACACTTCCTCCTTGATACTGATGGCATGGATTCACTTCATAGTTTTGGGACTTCGACAATCTCGCTCTTGAAACACTTTCAAAACCTCCGAACACTTGGGTTATTGAAGGACTCCAAACCTCTGAGCAACTCTCCCATATCTAATGACTGTCAATGACCCCGACTTCCTCCGAAGGGACCTCAACCGTCAATTTGTGACCTTCAACATATTTCTCCCTTTCTGCTGAATCTTTATTGCTATCATTCCTGAGCTTGATTCCTCTGAGGGTTTCGACCTCCGACGCACTCCTTGTGATCCTGAAATCTTTGAAAAAGTTTAGACTTAGAGATTTATTCAAAATAAATCTTATTACGCATTCCATGCACTTCACAGTCCTGATCTCTCGACACTTAGTCGAACTTTGCCCCTATGCACTCCTTGAAACATTCAGTCTAAGTTTCTAGTTATCCCTCCTGAGTTTCTCTCAGTCAAATCTAGACTCAATCGACGCACACCTTGTAGATAATATGCACTCTTTTCATCGAACTCTCATAAGAGAAACAATTGAAAATGATATAATACTTCACATGTTCATATACTCAACTATGAACAACATACATAAACGTAGTGAAATAAACACACAAAGAACATATCATTCGTTCAAATACACATTGAAATGAACACCATCCAAGCATTTGGATCAATCTCTCTCTGTTTTATTCATTCATGGAGTATTTACATAAGTTACACAGTTCTTCATCGTCTTCTGACTCTCTATGTCTAACTGTTACATCTAACACTTCTTACACCCTTACTTATACCACTATTATCGCCCTACAATACAATACATAAAAATATCCAAGGAGTGGCTTCTTGAGCTCTTCTCTGTCCTATCTGAATTCTATCCCATCATTTTTTTAGCGGTTACCTACTTAGTCCTATTACACTAAATGTGAGTTATTAGCAGATAATCACTGACACTCTATATCTGTAACACATTACAGTCATGGAAGAATTTACAACATTATGCCATTCTCAGGCAGTGACCTGACTTCACAAACAAGGTCTTTAAATACAATATTTCCAAAATATCTCAACAACACGCTCCTGTCTCTATTTAATGCTGATTTGAAATTTTGGCGTGCTAAGGTGTCAAATTCTGCCTCCACTCTGATCCTCTTTTGCTTTGATGACGATGTTCCTGCATCATACTCCTCTGTCTAAAATGTTCATGGACTCCTATCCATGAGCTCCTGCACTATTTTCCATGTTGCAAAATGTCAGGTTCAATGACCCAACTTGAATCTTCCACTGTGTGATCTTTCCACTTCACTAAATATTCATGATACATCTTCCTCCTAGTTTTCTTTCCAACGCTATGATCTAAGATTTTCTCCATCTGAGGTTTTACTGCTGTGGGCATCCTTTTTTCCCATTGAATCTCCTTCTGGTCATCTATTTCTCCTGCATCATCTCTCCTATAAGGATACAGGTCTGCAACATTGAATATCAGTGATATTCCAACATTGTCTAGTAACTCAATCTCATAAGCATTGGTTGCAAATTTCTCGAGCATACTACATGGTCCTATCTTCTTCATCTTCAACTTGTTATATGTTTCCCTTGGAAACCTTTCCTTTCTCAAATTTTCTAAAACTTCATCTCCAACTTCAAATTGAACTTCTCTTCTTTTCTGGTCCACTCTATTCCTGAACTTTTTTCTGCTGTCCTGTAGCTTCTCTTTGACTCGATCATGAAGTCTCTGCATTTCTGTAGAAAAATCTTCTGCTCCAACACTTTTGAACTCATATTTATTTAAATATCTAAATTCTATAATCCCTCTCGGCTGTATTCCATACACTATCTTGAATGGACTTTTCCTAGTGATTCTGTTTATTGAATTCTTAAATGCAAATTCTGCCTGTGCCAGAATCTGATCCCACTGACGACCCTGCTCAGTGACTAAACTGCTTAATAAATTTCCCAGACTTATGTTCACCACTTCAGTCTACCCATCTATTTGAGGGTTATATGATAAACTGAAGGAAAATCTTGTCCCCAGCTTCTTCCATATATTTCTCCAAAAGTGTCCTACAAACTTTGTGTCTCTCTTTGAGACTATGCTTTTGGGAAACCCATGTAGTCTCACAACTTCCCTGAAAAACAAATTGGATATGTGTGTAGCATCACTTGTTTTCTGACATGGTATGAAATGTGCCATCTTGGAAAATCTGTCTACCACAACAAATATAGAATCACTTGCCTTCTAGGTTCTAGGTAATCCTAATACAAAATCCATACTAATTTCATCCCAAGGCCTTTCTGGAATAGGCAATGGTTGATACAAACCAGTGTTCTGCTGTCTCCCTTTTGCATACTGGAAAATTCTGCATTTGTTCACAAATTCCTTTAGTTGGGACCTCATACCTAGCTAGTAGCATGAAGAACTTAGTTTTGCATATGTTTTATCATGACCAAAATGTCCAGCTAAACCTCCAATATGTTTCTCTTTCAACAGTTTGTCTCTCATAGAGCATCTTGGTATGCACAATTGGCTTCCCTTGAACAATAATCCATCCCTAGATTAAATATTCTGTCCATGGGCTTTTTCCCCCCAACAAAGGCCTCATAATCCTCCTTAAAATATGGATCCTCTTGGTACATTTCCTTAAGGTGTTCAAACCCTAAGGTCTTCACTTGGAATTCCTGTATAATCAAACTGCTCCTGCTCAAAGCATCTACAACTTTGTTAGCATTTAAAGAAATATGTTTAATGAAAAAAGAAAAATTATGCATGAATTCTACCCACTTAGCATGCCTCTGATTCAACTTTTCTTGCCTATTAATAAATTGTAAAGCTTTATTATCACTATACAAGACAAACTCCTTTGGAATTAGATAGTGTCTCCACTTCTTCGAAGTGTGAATCACTGCATAAAACTCTTTGTCACATGTGGAATAATTTTTCTTGGTGTCATTTAGTTTCTCACTGAAATAAGAAATTGGATTATTATCTTGACTCAAGACTGCTCCAATATCTACTCTACTTGCATCACCCCTTACCTAAAATGTTTTCCCAAAATCTGGTAAGACCAGAATTGGTTGTCCTGTAATCTTCGCCTTCAAAAATCTGAATCTTTTCTCAGCCTCTTCTATCCAATTAAAATTATTGTGTTTCTTCTTCATAGTATCCAGTATGGGTGTACATATACTACTGAAATTTCTGATAATTTTCCTATAAAAACTTGCTAACCCATGAAATATTCTCACCTCAAATATGCTTCTAGGAGATGGCCAATCCCTAATTTCTTTCACCTTCTCTAGATCCAACTTCAATTCATTTGAAGAGATGACAAAACCAAAGTATATGAGTTCTGTCTTCATAAAAGAGATTTTCTTTAAGTTTATCAACAAATTTTCTTGTTGCAATCTCCTCATCACTAATGTCAAGTGTTTTAAACGTTCTTCCTCTGTTTTACTGAAGATTAATATATCATCCAGATATAAAATTAGAAATTTACCTATGAAGAATTTCAACACTTCATTCATCAATCTCATAAATTTACTTGGGGCATTTGTCAACCCAAATGGCATGACCAACCATTCAAAAAAACCTTCATTTGTCTTGAATGCTGTCTTCCATTCATCTTCCTCTCTCATTCTTATATGATGATATCCACTCTTCAAATCTATTTTTGAAAAATAGATTTCTCCACTCAAGCAATCCATCAAATCATCCATTCTTGGCAAAGGGAATCTATACATGTTGGTGATCTTGTTGATGGCTCTTGAATTTGTACACATTCTCCATCCTCCATCCTTCTTTGGGATCAACATAGTTGGTACTACGCGTGGGCTTAGACTTTCCCTTACTAAATGTTTATGCAACAACTCTCGGACTTGATTCTTGACCTCATCATTCTCTCGAGGTGTTAACCTATATGATGCTTTGTTTGGAAAAATAGCTCCTGGTATAAGGTCGATGTGATGGATGATACTCCTAATGGGTGTTAATGAGTGAGGTAGGTCATCCACTACTATGTCAGCAAAATTCTCTAACAGTTCCTGGATTTTTTCAGCTAAACCATCCATAGAAGTATTTATAAGGATAACCCTTGGATTCCTTACTACAACAAACTGCATCTCTTGTTCCTTCTTGACCTCATTCAAGAGTTCCTTCCCACTCATGAGAAGTATACTTGAACTAGCCTCCTTCTTTGGTTCCTTGTCTTCTATTGGCATCAACATGTGTGTTCTACCTTTCTTCTCTAGGGTGTAAGTATTTTTCCTCCGATCATGAATGTCATTTCTATCAAATTTCCATGGTCTCCCCAACAAAACATGACATACATCCATGGGAATTACATCACATAAAATATCATATTTATAGCCTCCTATTTTAAATTCAACTTTGCATTGAAGACTTACCATTACTTGATGTCTTTTCTGCAACCATGATACCTTGTACAAGTTTGGGTGTGCAGTTGTCTCCAGCTCCAGTTTCTCCACCATCTCTATGGATACTAGATTATTAGTGCTCCCATTGTCTATAATCATCTTGAAAACTCTTTCCTTTGTTTTGCAAGCAGTCCTAAACAAATTTGTTCATTGAACTAGTTCTTCTGCCTCCTTCTCTAGCTTTAGAAGAACTTTCCTCATCACAAGGTTTCTTCTTCCTTATTCCAATTCTTCTTCCACATTCTTATGAGCTTCATAAATGTGTATTTCTCCTCCTCCTTCTTTCTTTCTCTTGGGGCATTCCCAAGACATGTGTCATGTATTTCCACATACGTAGCATTTGACTGCACCTCCTCTGCCTCTTCCTCTTCCTTGAGGAAAATAGTTTCTGCCCCCATGTTTTCCTTCTGTGGAACTTCCCACTTTTTCATGGCGATTATGATACTTTCCAGCCTCTTGATTTGGCTTCTAGAGCTTCTCTCAGATAGTTCCCTTGCCTATACTTGGAATTCCCCCCCGTTTCACTGGTTTTGTTTTCTGGCCAACTTCTCTTCAGATTTCAAGGCTACTTGATAAGCATCCTCTATTGTGCCAACATACATCATGCTGATATCCTCTTGTATCATGTATATCAACCCATTTATATACCTGGCTATTTTTTCATCATCATTTTCCTTCTATCCAATCCTGATATTCGGTCCATAAAATTCTTTAGTGTATTCTTTTACTGATAAACTTTTCTGTCTCAGGTTTTGTAACTTTATGAACATATTTATCTGATAGTCTTTAGGGATAAATTTTGATTTCAACTTAGCTACCATCCTGTCCCAACTTTTCATTTTCTGCTTGCCTTTGCATCTACGATCAACTTGTAGTTCATCCCACCATAACGTTGCATGACCTTTCAACCTGGTTATAGCATGCTTCACTTTCTTTTCTTCAACAATTTCTTCATAATCAAAGTATTTATCTATAGCACGTACCCAATCTAACAATTCTTCAACTTCCAAATTTCCTTCATACATCGAGACTTCTACTTTTTCTATGGCTCTTATTCTCGAAACAACTCTTATAAGTCGTTCTTTCGCAGGTTCTCTTTCTGCAGTTCCTTCTTCTTCTACCTCTTCACTTTCAGCTTCGCTGACGTTACCAACATCTGGTGCTCTCCTATGTGCTATTTCCTTGGCGCCCAATCTCATTTGAAGTCACATCATTTCTTCTTCCAAATTCTGGATTCACTACAAGTCTATCCCTATGACTTCTAGGTGGCATGATTTCATTGTTTTGATTTCCTCTCTCCAGCTTGATGCTATAAAAAAAAACTCTTTCACCTTTCCTTGCTGTCTGCAAGCAAAATTAGGCTTTGATACCACTTGACGCAAACCCCCCTACTCTCCCCTTGGGATGCGGGACCTTCCAGTATAGGATCAATCAACTTCAAAAGCTGAATCAACTCACAGGTTCATGATGAACCTCTTCTATATTCTCCACAGGTCAAATTCCTATTTCTCGGGTGTGAAATCCCCTTTTTGAGAGTTTCTGAGTACACGTATATTCCTCCACGTGACCCTAGTTAAAAATTGTTGGCTTAAACCTTACTTCCCCATGTGCTTCGGGACTTCAGGCTTTGGGTGTTCTCAATACACCTGACTCCAAATCCGTCGAACTCCAAACTGGCGAACACACTCCGTTTTCTCCTTTCTCTCTTCTTCGAAGTCCGTGATCTGTTGACGCATGTCCTCCCCAGATCGACGGCTTAGATGGACTTCGTTAATTTGCGCTTCAACGATTTTGGATTCACCCCACTTGTTCCCCTCTGAAGTGTTTTTCCTCCGAAACACAAAGATCTCAACCACGTGTTCTCCTGGATCCAATGGTCCAGATCTAATGCAATATACTAGATATAAAAAGTATGCAGAACATAAATAAAATGCTCGAAATTGTAGAATAATAATAATATAACCAGAACAATCACCACAATAACACTGAAATGATATAAGAATAACAACATAAATAACACTTTGATTCTGAGAGAAATGTTCATGGGCCTCTTCGAGGGGGAAACCTCTATTCAAGTAGAGCTCTATTAAAATAATGTCCAATCTAGGGTTCTCATACCCTCGATTCCTATTTATACTAAATATTTCTATCAAAAGAAGCATCTAGAGGAAGATCCTTCTAGAAGCGAAATCTTCTATTAGGTCTTCTTACATTTGACTTATTCTATTTTATTGCAAGGCCTTATTAATATTTACCTTTATTACATACAGATATATTTTTCTACCTATGTGCGGGTTAGGACCCTAACATGTCCTCCCCCTTAAAAACAACCTTGTCCTCAAGGCTTGAGATGTGGAAATTGCTGCAGAATGGTAGCTGGTTCCCAAGCGACATCGGCTGGAGTTGTATCTTTCCACTGGACTAATACTTCCTTGATGGTTCTCTGATGCAGGCAACGCTCACGCTGGTCCAAAACTGCTTGTGGCTATAGCCAAATGGATCCTTCTTCAGCTAACTCGTGAAGGTTGGTTTGAATTTGGAACTTAGTTCCAATCACCTTCTTTAAGCATGAAACATGAAAAACATGATGTAGCTTCGAATGACTGGGCAAAGATAACTGATAGACTACTTGTCCCACACGCTTGAGAATGGTATAAAGACCATAAAATTTGGGTGCTAGCTTCTGACAATGCTCGGCCTTGAGGGAAGTTTGCTTGTAAGGTTGAAACCGAAGAAACACCTGATCCCCTTCTGCAAATTGACGTTCAGAGTGACCTTGATCTACTTGTTGCTTCATGCGATTCTGTGCCATGACTAAAATCTCTTTGAGGGTACATAGAATAGCCTCTCGAATTGTAAGTGTTTGGTCAACCGCCTGGACCTTTGAGATACCAGGTAAGTATGAGAAAACTGAAGGTGGCTTCTGTCCATATACCACTTCAAAAGGAGTCACGCGTGTAGCTATATGGTATGAAGTGTTGTACCACCATTCAACTAGGGGTAACCATTGAGCCCACTGATTTTTCTTTTTCGAGGAAAAACACCTCAAATATGTTTCCAAACACTTGTTGAAAACTTATGTTTGACCATCAGTCTAGGGATGATAAGTTGTGCTGAGATGCAATTGGGTGCCTTGTAGCTTGAACAATTCTTTCCAAAATTTGCTTGTGAATGTTGAGTCGTGATCAGAAACAATAGAGTGCGGCATGCCATGAAGCTTGAAGACCCGATCCATGAAAATTTGAGCCACCATGGATGCTGTAAATGGGTGTTGAAGAGCTCATAAATGAGGATACTTCTAAAGGTGATCAACAACCACCATGATGAATGATTTATTTCCCGATTTGGGTAAGCCTACAATAAAATCCATAGAGATATCCTTGTTATCACTGAATTTTCGTCCGCACATGGCGACAAGAACTCCGCATCATCAAAACAAGAATGAAGTCATTCATGGCACAGGTTTAATTCCACAACATTGCAAAAGGGTCAAAAACTATACTAAGTGACCAAAAATTGAAGGGCGCTTTACAGAATCTGGGTGCACGCGCATATGCGCGTAACAACAACGTACAATGCGCGCACGATGCGCAGCTGTTGGGCGAAAAACCCGTGCACCTGCTAAACGACGCATTTATTGAAATTGGTCGGCCTCCCAACCACTAATGGATCATCTCCCAAGTCGATTTGACACCAAATCCGAGCTCAATCTGCATGGTGGGATGGTCAAAGACCTAATTGAGCCCTAAAGAGCCCCTTTTCACACTCCAAAGAGGTTACATAAACACCCAATGCTAGGCTATAAAAAGCCATTAATAACGATCATTTTCTCAAGGAATTCTATGTATTGTTATGCTGCTAAGATTGCTAAGGACTCATTCTTTGGAAAGAACATAATTAGCACCATTTCATTGAGCTATTCACCCCTCTCTTGAGTGGATATGCTTAGAGTTCTTTCATCATCATTTTCATCTTTTTCATTGTAAGGAGAGAAAGCTTGTGAGGGCCTCAAGAGCCTTCCATTGGAGGAAGAAGGGACCCAAGTCCCCTTTCTTCATTGTGCCTTTGGATTTCATCAATAGATCAACTTATACATTGGTGATATTGGTCCATTTGTATCTATTTTTCATTTTTCCATATGCTCATAGTTTTAGTTTGTTTTAGTTTAATTCTTGTTTATAGTTTTGTTGTTTCTCTTTCTAACCCTTTCCTTTTACAGCTATCATGCTCTGCAAGACCCAACAGGGCATGCAAGCACCTTTTATTTGCTCACCTAGTGGCGAATTGGGTGCAAACAGATTGGCGACCATACTGGGGATTTGGTATCAATTCCTCCCTCATTTGGGTTTATTTTGCTTTCCTTTTGATTTCATTAACTTGCAGGTACACAAACCGACCTCTGCCGACCTGCTAACCAGTCAATTCACAAGATATTTGAGAGAAATCCATCCGGATTTTTCTTCTTGGCCGTTTACCACAGGCGTGCGGTTTTTACACCCCACAGGCGCGCATCGTGCGCACATGCGCCTGTGCAACAATCTTTCTCTGCGCGCGTGCGCTTTCGCCTTCAATTCTGCTAGCGCGCATGCGCTCTGTGCGCCTGTGTATGAACCAATGGGCACAGATTTGATCTAAATTTCCCATTGTAAGCTCTTGGATGTGGGGAAAGTCATTTTTCCTTCTTAAGAATGATGATATGCATGCTCTAAATACTGCACCACTTAGACCCCTAAACTTATAAAGGGGATAGTCAAACAAACATAAGCACTTAGGTGGATAAAAATCAATTTCCCTTATTTGTTTTTTTGCCACGTGGATGGCTTGCTTTGATTTATAAATCTAAGTTGAACATCAATTCTAATCACATCTAAAATCACATTTTGGGACTAGAAGTTGCAAGTAACAATCTTGAGTATGCTCTTCTCTTGCGCCATCAAGCGATCTTGAGAACCAGAAAAGGATTGCGAAAACGATCTCATCTCCCTTAAACAAAATTTTCAAAACTTTTAGGAGAGGACAACGGCCCTTTCGGGACCCCTCTTAGCTTCATTTTTCAAACACATTCTTGTAACGGGCCCATACATGCCCACATGTCAACAAAGCTAGAGTAGTGTTTGAATT
>ML830970.1:71489-83139 GCA_009831015.1 Picea engelmannii | reverse complement strand
ATCTTGAAAAACCTTCATTTGGACCCTCAAAATGGCCCCGGAAGTTAAAACCTGCTAAAAATAGTAAATTGCCAAAATGGCCAGAAAACTGTTTTGAGCCATTTGGAAAAGGTGGGTGGCCACCGATATCCACCTGGACCAATCAGGGCACTAACTAAGGAGGATAGACTGTACCCTTATCCGTACTACCCAACTACCCAGGTACTAGAGAGTATCTTCTCGAGTGCTGTTATTGGTGGCACTATAGCAGTCATGCAACCGATCAGTTTATCTAAAGAGGGCTTTAGGAAATCTAGGCTGATCCGTACACAGGTGTTGTCTGATGCGCTACCACTCGAAGAGGTACCAACAGGGGTTACAAGGGTGGCCAACAAATGTGTGCTTAAGAACCACTTGTATTTCCTACGTGTATGAATCCCTCAACTATGGGTTTATGTGCGTAACGACATATCTCTGTGGCTTAAAGACACCAGAATACGTCTCTACCCTGAAAAAAATTTACCCACAATTTCTGGCAAGGAAATTTCTCTGATACCACTTATAATATACCGTATATAAAAAGTATGCAGAACATAAATAAAATGATAGAAATGGAAGAATAACAGTAATATAACTAGAACAATCACCACAATAACACTGAAATGATATAAGAATAACAACAAAAATAACACTTTTATTCTGAGAGCAATGTTCACAGGCCTCTTCGAGGGGGAAACCTCCAGTCGAGCAGAGCTCTATTACAATAATATCCAAGCTAGGGTTCTCATACCCTCGACTCCTATTTATACTAAATATGTCTATCAAAAGAAGCATCTAGAGGAAGATCCTTCTAGAAGTGGAAGATTCTATTAGGTCTTCTTACATTCGACTTATTCTATTTTATTGTAAGACCTTATTAATATTGACCTTTATTACATCCAAATATATTGCTCTACCTATGTGCGGTTTAGGACCCTAACATCTACTCCATCCTTCACGACCTCGTGAAGTCTACACCTTGCTCCACACGATTCCTCCAAAATCCCTTTCCCGTGAACATTCGGATCTGCTGCCACATATTCGCCTTGATACTAAAGGCCTGGATTCACTTCACAATTTCAGGACTTCAACAATCTCTCTCTCGAAACACTTTCAAAACCTCCGAACACTTGGGTTATCGAAGGACTCCAAGGATAACCTCCGAGCAACTCTCCCATATCTGATGACTGTCAGTGACCCCAACTTCCTCTGAAGGGACCTCAACCGTCAATTTGCGACCTTCAATATATTTCTCCCTTTTTGCTGAATCTTTATCGCTATCACTCATGAGATTGATTCCTTTGAGGATTTCGACCTTCGACGAACTCCTTGCAATCCTGGAATCTTTGACAAAGTTCGAAGTTAGATATTTCTTCAAAAGAAATATTACTGTGCATTCCTTGCGCTTCACAGTCCTGATATCTTGACACTTAGTTGAACCTTGACCCTGTGCACTCCTTGCAACATTTAGTCTAAGTTTCCCATTATCCCTCTTGAGTTTCTCTCAATCAAATCCAGACTCTGTCGATGCACACCTTGTGGAAAATATGCACTCTTTGCATCAAACGCTCATAAGAGAAACAATTGAAACTTATATAATACTTCATAGGTTCATGTACTCAACTATGAACAACATACATAAAGATAGTGAAATAAACACACAGAGAACATATCATTCTTTTAAATACACACTGAAATGAACACCATCCAAGCATTTGGTTCAATATCGCTCTGTTCTATTCATTCATGAAGTATTTACATAAGTTACACAGTTCTTCACTATCTTCTGACTCTCTATATCTAACTGTCACATCTAACACTTCTTACACCCTTACTTCTACCACTATTATCGCCCTGCACTACAATACATAACCCTATCTAAGGAGTGGATTCTTGAGCTCTTCTCCGTCCTATCTGAATTCTATCCCATCGCTGTTTTAGAGGTTACTTACTTAGTCCTATTACAATAAATGTGAGTTATTAGCAGATAAGAGTTGACACTCTATATCTGTAATACCTTACAATCGTGTAAGAATTTACAACATTCTACCATTCTCAGGTGGTGACCTGACTTTACAAACAAGGTCTTTAAATACAATATTTCCAAAATATCTCAACAACATGCTCCTGTCTCTATTTAATGCCGATTTTAAATTTTGGCGCTGTAACGTTCCCCCAGCCACCTGCAGGCCAAGGTACGCCACTCCAAAACAACCTCTCTTGCTTTGACATCAATCGGTAACATTCCTATCCTTTAAATGCCGGACCATGCTACTCTAGGGAACGTTTTCATTCCCTTACTCCGAAACATACGGTAACATACCCAATATTCAACTGAGCTATGTCACATAAATTTACTCTTTAAACTGCATGCATCTAAAACATATACACACAACATTCTTGCAGAAGATTTTCATATAAACATAAACAAATAATTACTTTCTATAACATATGACTTTTATACTAAAATAACAGTAACTACAGATATGTAGTATCGACAAGGAATTACCCCTAAACATGCAAGCAATTATAATCACATATATGATAAATCGTAACATAGGCATGTAAATAAAAAAGCAACATATCATTTTATCATACAAATTGGTACTTATCTTAGAAATATTGTCCCCAACTGCATACAGACCGTCCACAAATCTCCCATCCATAGACTACACTGTTCATCACTCTCAATAGTGAGTCACCCCCGAGCTGGGACTGAACTCCACCCAGGGAAAGGGTTCCTAACCAGGCTAAGGCTCATGGACAACAAGAAAGACTCTACCTCAGGTGCTCACTCAACTAACAACCTACAACCTCTCATTCCCCACATGCCTATCCCACCCAAGGAAGTGTGCCCCTTCTCTGCTCAACAGTCCCTCAGCTGCCCCACTTCCCTTCCAGGGCTTCAGCAACAGGCTGGACCAGAAGTCTCAGAGTGCTGTAGCTACAGTTTAGAACCTTCATGAATCAATCCCCAACAATTCTCTCGCTCCAAGAATTGCTCATGGGCCTGACAACCCGCTTCTTCAATCCCACACCAAGATAACCAGGTACGCCAACCAAAAAGGCTATGGGAACAGGCTCCAGAATGGTGAAAATGGCTGTCTCAAGGATAACATAATGCATGAGTGAAATGGTCATGGAATCATTGACTGGATAACTGAGTGTGGAAGGAATCACTGTGAAATCTTCGTGGAAGTGATTGTCTCCATGAATCGTCTGGGTGCTGGTAAGGTATCCCCCCGAAAGTCCCCAAATGAGCTAAGTTTCCCCACGATATGAATGCATGTCCCCAACTTGACACTTGTCATATCGAAATTTACTCTGGGTCCACTTGTTCCCAACTTTAGAACTTAGGATAAAATAATTATCCATACGTTATGTTTTTAGGAATATTAATATAATATTCCCTTGACTTTTGGCCCTTCCTTTCCCTAATTGGTGAAGTTTAGTCCCCCATCTCTTTTATCATGGTCGGTCTGTGCGCAATGATGTATTTTATATTAATCATGAGTCATGTACAAAATAGGCGCATTTCCCTTTGACATCTAGGCGTTCTAGCCTAATACCAAAACATAAGCATCCCAACTTATAATAATCAGCTCACCAGCCTATAACACATATCATATACACGAGGCTCATTGTCCTCCATACTGGGCACACCTTAGTTACTGTGCGCGGTATTCGAGAATGTGCATATTACATCATTTTACAGCGTAGTTCATGCGTGCACTGTGCCACACGACATGCATTACCAAATGAGGTAAAAAAAGATCACCATCTTAAGTACATTATATTACATTTACAATTGGGTTTGACCGAGGGATATTACAATCCCCTCCCCTTATTTATGCACTGTCCTCAGTGCATCATACACCCATATATAACAGAGCTTTCAAAAATCTTCAAAAAGATGCGGGTATTCTGTCCGCATTGCATCTTCATGCTCCCAAGTAGCATCCTCAGGACCGTACCAGGTCCATTGAACCTTTACAAGCCCTATGGCTCGGTTCTAGAGCTATTTGACTTTCCGGTCCAGAATGCACATCAGATGCACTTGAAAAGTGCCTTCTTGCTCCACCTGAATCACATTCCAATCAATAACATGATTAGCATCAGGTATATATTTCTTTAGCAATGATACATGGAAGACATTATGAATAGACATAGATGCATGCAATGCAATCATATAAGCAACTGGACCAATCCTCTATAGGATTTCGAAAGGCCCACAAAATCTGGCTGCCAACTTGGCGCAACTTCCCAACTTCAGGGAACTCTTGTTAGCTTTCACTTTCAAGAAAACATGATCACCCACTTTGAATTCTCTGTGGGTTCTGTTCTTATCGACATAAATTTTCTGTCTGTCTTGGGAAGCTTTTAAATTCTGCTTAATTTTTGTCATCTGGTCCTCCATTTCCCTGAGCAACTCTGGCCCAACTACTATCCTATAAGTTGGGTTATCCCAACTCACTGGAGTACTTCACTTTCTACCATAAAGTGCTTTGAACATTCTCATCTTCAATGATACCTGATACCCATTGTTGTACACGAATTCTACCAAGTGTAGGTAGTCTTCCCATTTCGATGGTTTGTCCATCACATAAATTCTCAGTATATCTTCTATCACCCTATTCACCCTTTCTGTTTGTCCATCAGACTCAGGATGATAAGTTGTACTAAAGTTTAGATTCGTTCTGAATCCTTTGAACAATCCTTTCCAGAAATTCAAGGTGAATTTCGGGTCTCTGTAAGATACAATTGTTTTAGGAATCTCGTGCAATCGTGCCACTTCCTTCATGAAAATATCAACAACCTCTGCTACCTTGTGCGTAGTTTTTAGTGGAATAAAATGGGAAACTTTCATAATATTCTCCACCACTACCATGATCGAATCATGCAACTTTCCCGTTCTAGGCAATCCTGTAATAAAATCCATTGTCACCACTTCCCACTTCCATTCAGGAATGGTTAAAGGTTGCAGTAATCCTGCTGGGTGCCTATTCTCAGTTTTCACCTTTTGGCATTCCATACATCTAGCAATGTACTCGACAATGCCTTTCTTCATACCTAGATAAAAGTAATGGATCTTGATCGCTGCCATAGTTTTATGATATCCAGGGTGTTCTGCATAAGGAACATTATGCATTTCATGCAAAATCATACGTTTCAAGTCTTGGACATTTGGAACAAAAATCCTGTTATGGTGCAACAATATTCCATCTATTACCAACTTATAATTATCCACCTTCTGAAGCATCTTACCCCGCTGTAGCATTGCTACCAATTCTTTGTACTATAGATCTACATTTGCATCACCCTTTCTGTTTGTCCATCAGACTCAGGATGATAAGTTGTACTAAAGTTCAGATTCGTTCTGAATCCTTTGAACAATCCTTTCCAAAAATTCAAGGTGAATTTTGGGTCTCTGTCAGATACAATTGTTTTAGGAATCTCGTGCAATCGTGCCACTTCCTTCATGAAAATATCAACAACCTTTGCTGCCTTGTGCATAGTTTTCAGTGGAATAAAATGGGAAACTTTCATAATATTCTCCACCACTACCATGATCGAATCATGCATCTTTCCCGTTCTAGGCAATCCTGTAATAAAATCCATTGTCACCACTTCCCACTTCCATTCAGGAATGGTTAAAGGTTGCAGTAATCCTGCTGGGTGCCTATTCTCAGTTTTCACCTTTTGGCATTCCATACATCTAGCAATGTACTCGACAATGTCTTTCTTCATACCTGGCTAAAAGTAATGGATCTTGATCACTGCCATAGTTTTATGATATCCAGGGTGTTCTGCATAAGGAACATTATGCATTTCATGCAAAATCATATGTTTCAAGTCTTGGACATTTGGAACAAAAATCCTGTTATGGCGCAACAATATTCCATCTATTACCAACTTATAATTATCCACCTTCTGAAGCATCTTACCCCGCTGTAGCATTGCTACCAATTCTTTGTACTGTAGATCTACATTTGCAGCCTCCAAAATTTTTCTTTTAAAATCAGTTTGGTACATGCTAATGGCTGTAGCATGTAATTCACACACCTTCCTGCTGAGTGCATCAACCACTTTATTCTCTTTCCCTTTGATATGCTTTATATCAAAGTCGCATTCACTTAGAAATTCCAACCACCTTCTTTGTATAGCATTTAGATTTGGCTGATCAAATAAATATTTCAGACCATTGTGGTTTGTTCTTAGCTCAAACCTCTTCCCCATGAGGTAGTGTCTCCATTTCTTCAAGGCATGCACTATGGCTGCCAACTCCAAATCGTGAGTGGCATAGTTTCTTTCATGATCCTTCAAATTCCTTGATTCGTAACATATGACAAACCCATTTTGGCTGAGGACTCCTCCAAGTCCCTCATTACATGCATCGGTACATACTATAAAGTCTTCTTCTGGGTCTGCGATCCTTAATATTGGAGCACTTGTCAATAATTGTTTCAAGTATTGGAAACTTTTCTCACAATCTAGTGTCCACTGATACTTTGCTCCCTTTCTTTGCAAGGAAGTGATTAGGTGTGAAATCTTTGAGAATCCTTCAATAAATATTCTGTAGTAGCCTGCAATACCTATGAATGATCTCACCTCTACCACATTCTTCAGTGCATACTATTCTCTAATGGCCTTTATCTTCTCAGGATCCACTGCGATCCCATCCTTTGAAATGATATGCCCCAAATAATGAATCTGTGTCTGATAGAATGAACACTTGCTCAATTTGGCATACAACTGATGCTCCCTTAATACTTGCAACACCATCCTCAAATGAAGTTCATGATCTTCCTCTGACTTGGAATATATAGGAATGTCATCCAAAAAGACAATGACAAACTTGTCCAAATACTCTCGGAAAACACCATTCATTAAGCACATGAAAATAGATGGTGCATTTGACAACCCAAATGGTACCACTGTGAACTCATAATGACCATACCTTGTCCTGAAGGTGGTCTTTCTAATATATTCTTATTTCATTCTTACCTGATGGTATCCTGATCTGAGATCTATCTTTGAAAATATCTTTGCATCCTTCAATTGATCAAAGAGGTCATCAATCCTTGGTAGAGGATACTTGTTCTTAACAGTCACTTTATTCAACTGTCTGAAATTGATGCATAACCTTAGTGTTCCATCTTTCTTTCTCACAAACAAAACTGGGGCACCCCAAGGTGACACGCTTGGGCGTATATACCCCTTCTTCAGAAGTTCTTCAAGCTGAATTTGTAACTCCTTCAATTCTGGCGTACTCATTCTGTAAGGAGTCTTTGATACTGGCACTGCTCCAGGCATCAAATTTATAGAGAAATCAATTTCTCTCCTTGGAGGTAGTCCGGGTACCTCCTTAAACACATCTTCAAAATCTTCCAGGACTGCATAATCTTCCAAATTTAGCACCTTATCTCTAGGTGTCTCTGCCAAATGAGCTGTAATTATTTGGCATCCTTTTCTGTAATACTTCTTCAACTGCAATGCTGAAATTTCTCTAAGGGTTACTGCCCTAGGAATTCCCTGTACCTTCCTTAGTTTCCCTTCCTCATCCAGGCAAGTAAATGCTTTGTTGTGAAAGTCTAAGAGAGTGTGATGTTGGTCTAACCAATCCATCCCAATTAGACAGTCATAGGAACCTAAAGGAAAGATGTTTAAATCTGCCTTGGTGTTTAGTCCATTCATGTCTATGAGGCATGAATTAACCATCTCATTAACTTTTCTTCTGGTTCTTTTAGCCAATTGTACCAACCAGGTTTTCCCATGCTTTCTTCTTGGTAATTTCAAACTTTCCACCATCTTAGGGTCTATATAACTATGACTAGCTCCTGAATCAATTAAAATAGCAAGGGTTCAATTGTTGATCCTACCTTCCACTTCAATCATGTGGGACTGATACTCTGTTTGCTTGTTGTCCAGGGCTACATAAATCCTTGGCACAAATCTGCCCATGTCCCCCACGGTTTCATCTCGCTGTACATTGTGAATAGCCCTACCTTTTTCACCTCCGTGAGGAAAATCTCTGAACCTATGGTTCCCTTTACAACCCCAACATTGCATAGGTGGTTGTCTTGGCCCTTGACTCCCTGTGTCAATCATTCCAGGTTCTTTAGGAATTTTCTGTCCTTGTGGATTATTTCTAAAGAATGGTGGTTTATCTCTCTTCTTCCTTTGATCCATCTTGAATTTCTTATTATCTTCCCAAACCTTTTGGAAAGATGGCCTTACTTTCTGCTGATCATAAAGACATTTATCTCTCCTTATGGTCTCTTCTAACGTATTGGGATCATCATACTTTATCTTGTCACTGATGAATGATGGAAATCCACTTAAATACCTTTGAATTTTGACTGTCTCATCCCTGATGAAAGAGACATACTTCAGCAGTTCTGGAAACCTTCTCTCATATTCATCTATGGTCATACTTCCAAGCTTGAGTTCAAAGAACTCTTTCATTTTCTTGTCATAGTATCTCTTAGTCAAGTACTTCTTCTCAAAATACTTCCTGAATTCCCTCCAAGTAACACTTTTCTCTAAAATGTGATGTACCTGCACAAGTTGATTCCACCACATGGAGGCCTTCCCTTTGAGTTGATAGATAGCGATTCCACCTTCTGCATGAGAAGAATAATTATGCATTTGAAAATACTTCCTCATGCCTATTAACCATGTTTCTGCATCTTCATCCTTTTTGTGCTCACCATCAAATGTAGGAGGTTTGATTCTTTTCATTTCTCCTCACAGCTTGTACACCCTAGATCTCTTATACTTTCTCACAGGGGATAGAATCGAGTTGTTGCCTTCTCTCTTATTGGAATGTCTTTGGGAATTATGGTGATGTCTACTAGCACCTTTTACCTTTATTTCCTCCTCTGAAGGTTTGTGAATCCTAGATTCACTTGAGTCACTCTCCTTAACCAATTTCTTTCTATTCTGTTCAAACTCTCCAATAGCTTCATGTTGAAGTCATCCTGCTGCTCTTTGGATTTCATAAGCCTTTCATTATCAAATTTATGGCTTTGGACATCCCTCTGAAAATTCTTAATGGTCTCAGCCATATTCATATCTTCATTCCCTTCTTCTCCATGTCCATTGGAGTTTGTTCCTTCCATGTCCAAATGGACATCCATCCCTCTAATCTCATCTTGCTGACTGTAATTCCTTTGTGCTTCTTCCATTCTTATGGACTTTGCACTGGTCTGATCTGATTGAGTTGTTGTTAATTCTGCAAACCATGCAACCATCAAAACTTATTAGGCTAACAATTAAGCAATTCATGAGAATATGCACAATCTTGATTCAATAAACACATCAGAATTATCACCCCCAATTTCCTGGTGTTATCACCATGACAATTTTAGATACGACCTAAGTCTCAAAAACATAGATGCGCAATGCCTTCCGAGATACACTTGCGCAAGAAGGTGGTTTACTGAAACCAGTTTCTCCAATATGTGGTATCACGTGTCTCAACATGTCTAATCCATCACTCATGGAGTGCAGATGCCTTAGTCAGATCACCCTGCTTCACTCATTCTATACTTCACAACCATGTGACATCAATGGGACACCACCATGTAATGAACTCAAAAGCTAATCATTCGAAATGGATTGGCGGAGCATGGCAACCCAACACTCTTTTACGTAATCTGTCTGCTCTTCATAACTGGAATTCTATAATTACCACTCCCCAAGTATGAAGATATCTATGTATCCATAACCGAAGTAATCTTCCCAACTGCTTGATGTTCTGCTCTCTGTAAAACACCTTTCGGTATCCACAACCTGAGATACATGGACAAGGCTAAATCAAGTGAGACTGGTCATTTGAGCAAAATGCTAGGCTTTCCTGCGAATAAGGAGGAAAGGGTCCTTGTGCACATCCTAGCCACTAAGTTTCACATAGAGCCGGCTACAGACTCGCGGTTAGAAGTAAGGCTGAATCCCACTATGAAGGATTTAGTCATCAACAGGCCAGTCGTTAAGAAGAAAAGGAGCAAGTGGTAAAAGAAGGAGGAATCTACGGCTGAAGTGACCGAAAGTGTTGGAGAGAATCAATTGGTTTGGTTAGATTCTTCCTTAAAAGTGGAGATCGCTAAGCTGAAGTAAGTCTTCAACTAAAATAAGCATGTATCAATGAATTTTGAACAATCGGTAGTAGAGGTAAAGAGTATCAGAGATGATAGGCCTATTCTTTAAATGACCCTTTTCACAACAGGCTAACTGCTGTCATCCCCCTTTTGTAATTTTTGTGATTAATACGATTATATTAATACATAAATAGATTTTGGACTATTTTATTACAATTTCTATCTTGTGATGTTATGAATCTTGTTTTATTTTATAATAAGTTTTTCTTGTAATCTTATATTTTATTTTCATCCGTCCAAATCGGAGGAAATTAAAACTCGGAATTCTTTTTAATTAATGCTTCAATGCAATTGTGTGTTATTTTTTTTTTTATTATATTGTAATTTAACTTCTTTTATTATTATGCAACTTAAACTCAGACTCATTTCCTTCCAAGTGACTTCATGCGCACTAAACTTTGACCTGTTCATTTATATTTATCGCACATAGTGATATCACAAGGTAAAATGATTTTCCGTGCACCTAAATCTACTGTGCATTTATTCTTCGTCGCACCGACAACTTACACACACTACTCTTGCATTGTGCATCAATATCCCTGTGCATAGTTTTGGTACCACACACCGATATTCCACATGAATTTCATCCTATGCATGCACAATGTTAAGTTTAACATATTCCATCATGCTCAATTATCTGCGCATACTACTGAATACACCATCGCGAAACAACTTATACTTATACTTATGCGCGTACCAACAAAAATCCTCTGTGTTAAGCAATACTTGTGCACCCCATGTGCACATTACTATGTATATGCTCACCGCGCGAGGCTAAATTCAGCGTGTGCATCCACACATAATGATCTTCCGCGCAGTGCCACAATTTACCGTGCACACTGGCACGCCAACGTTTTTCAAGGATACTCTGTGACTCCAATTTTTGGTTACCTCGAAGTTACTCTTCTGTGAATATTCACTTCAACAGAACCCCTCTGGCCCATCTAAGATCAGTGTTGAACCGAAGCTCTGATACCAATCTGTAATGTTCCCCCGGCCACTCGCAGGCCGAGGTACGCCACTCCAGAACAACCTCTCGTGCTCTGACATCAGTTGATAACATTCCCAGCCTTTAAAGGCCGGACCATGCTACTCTAGGGAACTTTTTTGTTCCCTTACTGTGGAACATACGGTAACATACCCAATAGTCAACTGAGCTATGTCACATAAATTTACTCTTTAAACTGCATGCATCTAAAACATATACACACAACATTCTTGCAAAATCTTTTCATATAAACATAAACAAATAATTACTTTCTGTAACATACGACTTTTATATTGAAATAGCAGTAACTACAGATATGCAGCATCGACAGGGAATTACCCTGCAAGATACCAGATATATAAAATATGCAGAACATAAACGAAATGCTAGAAATAACAGAATAACAGTAAAATATCCAGCATAATCTTCGCAATACACAGAAATGATATACGAAATAGCAACAGAAATAACACTTGAACAGAAA
>ML830970.1:58680-71389 GCA_009831015.1 Picea engelmannii | reverse complement strand
TGAGTGTGGAAGGAATCATTGTGAACTCTTCGTGGAAGTGATTGTCTCCATGAATCGTCCGGGTGATGGTAAGGTATCCCCCCAAAATTCCCCAAATGAGCTAAGTTTCCCCACAATATGAATGCATGTCCCCAACTTGACACTTGTCATATCGGAAGTTACTGTGGGTCCACTTGTCCCCAAATTTAGAACTTAGGATAAAATAATTATCCATACGTTATGTTTTTAGGAATATTAATATAATATTCCCTTGACTGTTGGCCCTCCCTTTCCCTAACTAGTGAAGTTTAGTCCCCCATCTCTTTTATCGTGGTCGGTCTGTGCACAACGATGTATTTTATATTAATCACGAGTCATGTACAAAGTAGGTGCATTTCCCTTTGACATCTAGGCGTTCTGGCCTAATACCAAAATATAAGCATCCCAAATTATAATAACCGGCTCACCAACCTATAACACATATCATATACATGAGGCTCGTTGTCCTCCATACTGCACTCACCTTAGTTACTGAACGTGGTATCTGGGAATGTGCATATTACATCATTTTACTGCACAGTTCATGCATGCACTGCGCCACATGACGTGCATTACCAAATGAGGTCAAAACAACTCACCATTTTAGGTACATTTATATTACATTTACAATTGGGTCCGACCAAGGGATATTACAGGCATGCTGAGGTGTCGAATTCTGCCTCCACTTTGGGCCTCTTTTTATTTGATGGCGATGCTCCTGCATCACAGACAAGGATTTTCTAGTTTGGAAAATGGTCTAGATCGGACAATCATTTTCGTAATGAAAATGGTTCGATAGATTGTTGATGTACCATAGACAATGATTCTCCTTGTGGCCAGTGTGGGGGAATGGTCTAGGACAATCATTATTCTTGGTAGTCACTCTTATTAGTGGTCAAGTAGATTTTTCTACCTCGTCGGGAAGTCATTCTTTTGAAGTTCACAGTTGTGAGAAGTTTCGAAGAATGGTCCATTTTGGAGGTTGGTGCAGGACAATCATTTCCTTAGGAAATGGTCCAGACAGTCATTCTTTAGGGCATACTCATTCTCTCCAAGTTTCACTATGTTTAGTGTAAGAGGAATGGCCCAATTAGGTGAATGGTTCATGTTCAACAATCAGGGACAAAAATTCCCTAGGGAATACTCATTCTATCCAGGTTGCACTATGATTATTGACAAAGGAATGGCCCAGTTAGGTGAATGGTCCAGGCTCATAAATCAGGGAAAATTATTCTTCCATGCTTGTGAAGAATAGTCCAGATAGCCCATGGTTGATGCTTTTACTGTATGAGGGCAGTTTCTCTTCCAGATCTCACAGATGTGAGTGGAATAATGACCCGGATGACTCAATTTGTATCATGATATTGTTTATGCAGGTTGATATTAGATGATATTATTGTTGTAGAGACTATATGTCTCTGGAAAATAGTTGTATACTACTGTGGTGGATGTGTTCCACTAATTGTGACTATGTGTCACTGGTTAGTAACCATGTGCTATTTGGTATGATTGTGTACCACTGGATAGTAGTTATGTACTACTATGGATATACACAATTGTGTTCTATCATATGACATTGTACTGATTTTCATGGAGATTATCCAGTTGGATAATGATGACGGTGCTCATAATTTGATCATGAGATAGCCTGTGTGGCTATGATGATGCTACTGGTTGAATGGTCTATTTGTGCTCAAGACCATTTCCTTTTATACCTACCTAGCGAGGAGGGAGTGTTGATATTATTGTAGCTGTGGGAGGTATTGACTTCCACTTGTGACCTTTGATGAGATTAGAATATTCCATGAAGCAAGAGAAACCCTAAAATACTTGGACATAACCCTAGAAGAGAAGTCGGCTAAAGAGAATATTTTATATTGAGTCTTTAGCCTCTAGAAAGAGAAGTCGACCTAGATAGTTTAAAGAGAGTAGTATAAATATAGGGTGCCAGAGCTCATTTGACACACACAACTGGAAACTGCAAAAATTCAATAGTGTGCACTATAGAAATTTAGTAGTGCGCAATTTTGGAGAGCAGCTACAATTGCAATTACTGTAACTTGTAATTTCAGTCTTTCTGGGTTGGACTTTCTGTTCAGTCTTTGTTATCTTTTCTTGGTGCATTAGCCTTGGTTGGATATTAATTTTCTACCAGAATTCTTCTCTTTGTCAAGATAAAGGTGATCGGAGGTGGAATTTGTGCCTATGGTTGGGTGACAATACTGCTATATTGTCTATGGTTAAACGAGCACACCCACTTTTCTAACAAGCACCTTCCTTGGCAGAAAATTGTGGGTTAAACTTTTTTTAGGGTAGAGATGTTTTCCAACATTTTTAAGCTACAAAGATTTGTCATTACACGCATAAACCTGCGGTCGGGGATTCATACATGTAGTAAATACAAATGGTACTTAAGCCCACATCTATTGGCTACCCTTGTAACCCCTATTGGTACCCCTTCGAGTGGTAGCACATTAGACACCACCTATTTACGGATCAGCCTAGATCTCCTAAAGTGATCCATAGATAAACCGATTGGTCGCTTGACTGCTATAGTGCCACCGAGAACAACACTTAGGAAGATACTCTCTAGTACCTGGGTAAGTCAGGTAGCATGTATAAGGGTACAGTCTATCCTCCTTAGTTGGTGTCCTGAGATATTGGGCTGAACACTCATGTTGGACCCCGTATGTATATCAGAGAGATATAGCATAGGGAAAACCCTTGTCTGTAGAACCCTTAATACCCTAACCCTTGGGAAGGAAACAAAAATAGAACCAACAAGATATATTGCCGTGCTACAATGTCTTCTGCATTTTGGTTGCAAAATTACTACACATTTATTCCTGTTAAGCATTTGTGCATTTTTTCATTGCAGTATTATTTAGGTCGAAGTATAAATCCATAGGAGTATAGTGGTCCCGCCAACACACTTATTTGGGACCTATTCCATTGGATTGCCCTTTTCTCCCTGATCGTAGTCATACCCTTCATTTTTAATCCTTTTTGTTTTAGTGGACCCGACCCCTTCCCATTTTCCCTATTTTTCCGCCTATTCCATTATATTTCCCTTTAAGTACTGATCATCATGGTACCTATCACTTAAGAGTCCTTTTTTTTGTGGTCCCATAGACACAATTTTTTCCTTACCCGCACTTCCCCTCTCCAAATGCCCACCACTTGCAACCAAGAACTCCAAACTTCCCTCAATCAAGCCCATGTCTCCATCAAACATCTCACATCTCAGATGGATTCTACCAATTCCTACATGGAAAAATTGGAAGCGAACCTCACAACCCAATTGACCTCCCTCCAGTCTGTTGTCAATCAATTGTTGAAGCACCCTATAGGTACTTCCTCATCATAACGATGCGATGCTGCTAAATCCTCTAAGTCTTTGCATTTTCACTCCAACTCCTTTCATTGTGAACCCCGTCTTCCTCGCGTAGAGGTCAATAAATTTGATGGCTCCAATCCTACAGGTTGGGTCACTCAAATGGAGAATTATTTTTCTTTGCATGGTATTACTGATGAGTTGGAAAAAATTCGCTATGCTGTCTTCTATCTAGATCCTGAACCCTGGAATGGTGGGAATGGCGAAAAAATTCACGCCAGGGGTATATTTCCTGGACCCAGTTTGTTGCTGAGATCTATGCCCGTTTTGATACTGATACCCACTATATCATCTGTTGGACCAAGTTTAAACGGTCAGGAACGGTGGAAGACTTCATCACTGCTTTTGAGCATTTGGCCTTTCAAACAGAGGGCATGTCAGATGAGTTCTTCCATGAATGCTTTATCAGTGGTCTCAAGGATGAAATCTGATCCCAAGATCTCATGGCTCACCCCCCAACTTGGTTGGAATCTACTCAACATGCTAAAGTGACACAACACGTTGTTTTTTCCCAGAACAAAAAAACCCCTTTTGTTGCTCGCCCTCGACCCACTAATCCTAACCCCCCTGTTACTCCATTCAAGGTATAGAAACTAACTAGGGATGAGATGGATGAGTGCTAACTCAAGGTTCTTTTCTATAATTGTGATCAAAAATATTTTCCGTGGCACAAGTGTAAGGAACAAAAATTATTTATGGCCATTTTCGAAGATCTTCCTGAAGAGGATGTGACAATTTCCCTTGCTAAAGAACCCTGCCTTCCCGATGCCACCCAGGAGCCTGCTAACCCACCTGAAGTTGACCCACTTATTTCCTCGCATTCCCTCACTGGCTTCTCGGCCCCACAAAATCTCAAGCTCATTGGCTACATTAAGCACAAGAAGGTCACCATCCTTGTTGACAGTGGTAGCACCCACAATTTTATTCATCATTGCATTGCCTAGGAAACCAATTGCTATATTCGTGCTATCAATAATTTTGAAATCATGATAGACAATGGTGGGTCCATGAAATGTGGTGGGAGTTGTGAAAGTGTCCGTCTTCAAATTGGAAATTACCAATTGAAATCTCATATGTTTTCCATTGACATGGGAGGTTGTGACATTGTGCTAGGTGCTGAATGATTACACACTTTGGGTCCCATTCTTACGAATTTTAAGGAATTAAGCATGGAATTCCAACAGGAAGGACAAAGGTATCAATTCCAAGGTATCATAGCTAGTTCTCCTGAGATCATTAGTTCCCATCATATGGAAAATATCCTCAAGAAAGGCCACTCTGGTATCATTGCTCAACTCCATTTTATTCAAGTCATTGAGACACCCTCTGTGCATCATGACCTCCAAGCTCTCCTTTCCAAACATCAAGATGTTTTTTCCACCCCTCAAAGAATTCATCCTTCTCATGGTGTTCATGGTCATTCCATTCCCCTTGTTCCTAGCAGTCTTCCTCCCAATGTTTTCCCTTATCGTCATCGCTATGCCAAAAATAATGAAATTGATAAAATAGTGTAGGAATTTCTCCAAGTGGGTGTTATCTGCCCCATCACCAACCCTTATTCTTCCCATGTGGTCGTGGTACTTAATAAATAATGTACTTGACGCATGTGTCCTAACTTTAGTGCCCTCAATAATCTCACCATCAAGGACAAGTTCCCCATTCCTGTCATTGATGATCTCTTGGATGAGGTGAATGGTGCTCGGTACTTCACTAAACTTGATCTGTGTTCTGGCTACCACCAAATACATATGCAAGAAGCTGACATACCCAATATTTCCTTTCAAACTCACGAGGGTCACTATGAGTTTTTGGTCATGCCCTTTGGCCTATGTAATTCCCCCTCCACCTTCCAAAGCCTCATGAATCATGTCTTCCGTCCTTTTCTCTATCATTTTGTCTTAGTTTTCTTTGATGATATTATCATCTATAGTAAAACTTGGAAATCTCATCTTTCCCATGTGGATCAAATTGTGCATATACTATCGTAGCACCAAATTTTCCTCAAACGCTCTAAATGTGCCTTTGGAGCCTTGAAATTAGAGTACTTGGGTCATATTGTTGGAAAGGATGGTGTCCGAGTGGATCCTACAAATATTGAAGCAATGCAGGATTGGACTCGCCACAAGATTATCAAAATCTTGCATGGTTTTTTGGGTTTAATCGGCTATTATCAAAAGTTTGTTCGAAATTATGGGAAGATTGCGGCCCCTCTCACTGCTCTCCTTAAAAATAATTCTTTCACTTGGAATCTCACGGTGGATCAGACTTTTCAAGCTTTGAAAGCAACTATGTGTACTACTCCGGTCTTGGCCCTTCCTGATTTCACAAAAACCTTTGTCCTCGAATGTGATGCCCCAGACAGAGGGATTGAAACTTTCCTTATGCAAGAAGGAAGACCTTTTGCCTTTACTAGCAAACAATCATCTGAACTCCATTTGGGCGAATCAATCTATGAAAAGGAAATTTTGGCTATTTTGCATGCAGTGGATCTCTGGCACCCTTATCTCCTGGGAAAACACTTCCAAATTAAGACATATAATCAAATCCTCAAGTATATTATGGAGGAATGAACTTCCTCCCTAGAGAAACAAAAATGGGTAACTAATCTCTTTAGTTATTATTATGAGATCATTTACAATAAAGGCAAAGAAAATGTGGTCGCTGACGCTCTTTCTCGAAAATATGAAGCTGAAGGGTTCCTTTTTTCCTTCTCCTTCATTGTACCAGATTGACTCCAAGATGTGTGCCAAGAATGGATACATGATCCTAAAGTATCGCATATGATCCAACGATTGAAAGTAAACTCTCCATTTTCCCCAGGGTACTCTTGGCACAATGATGAACTTCACCCGTTTGTATTTAAGTAAACAATCACAACTTAAATCCAAGGTTCTTTCTGACCTTCATGCTACTCCCACAGCTGAGCATTCAGGGTTTACCAAAACCTATGACCGGGTCAAACGTTCTTTTTTCTAGGATGGTATGAAAAAGGACGTTCACACTTTTGTAGCAGAATGTGATGTTTGTCAACGCAACAAAGGAGAAACCATCAAACCTCTCGGCACACTCCAACCGCTTCCGATTCCACCCGCTATTTGGAGGGACATCTCTATGGATTTTATTGTGGGATTACCTAAATCAATAAATAAGTCCATCATCATGGTGGTTGTGGATTGTCTTTCCAAGTATGCTCATTTCTATGCTCTTCAACACTAATTTACAACATCAACTGTGGCTCAAATTTTCTTGGATCATATCTTCAAGCTTCATGGCATGCCTCATTCTATTGTTTCTGATCGAGATCCAACTTTCACCAGCAATTTTTGGAAAGAACTGTTCAGACTCTAGGTCACCCAATTGCATCTCAACACCGCCTATCATCCCCAGACTAATGGTCAAACTAAATTCGTCAATAAGTGTTTGGAGACTTATTTGAGGTGTTTTTCCTTTGAAAGGAAAAATCAATGGGCTCAATGGTTACCATTAGCTGAATGGTGGTACTCATTTTGAAGTAGTATATGGCCAAAATCCACCTTCATTTCTCTCCTACATGCCAGGTGTATCAAAGGTCTAGGCGGTTGACCAAACACTTACAGTTCATGAGGCTATTCTCCATACCCTCAAAGAGAATTTGTTCATGGCTCTGAATTGCATGAAGAAAAAAGTCGATCAAGGTCCCTCATAAAGGAAATTTGTTGAAGGATACTAGGTATTTCTTTGGATGCAACCTTATAAGAAAACTTCACTCAAGGCTGAACATTGTCAGAAAATGGCACCCAAATTTTATGGTCCTTATACAGTTCTCAAGCGCATTGGGCAGGTGGCCTATCATTTAGCTTTACCCAATCATTCTAAGCTCCATCCTATTTTTCATGTCTCTTGCTTAAAGAAGGTGATTGGAAGTAAGTTCCAAACTCAAACCAACCTTCCTGAGTTGGATGAATAAGGATTCATATGGTTGCAACCAAAAGCTGTTTTGGACCAGCGAGAGAGTCGTCTTTGTCAGTGTACCATCAAGGAAGTGTTAGTCCAGTGGAAAGATACAACTCTAGCAGATGCCACCTAGGAGCCCGCCAACATTCTGCAACAGTTTCCTCATCTCAAGCCTTGAGGAAAAGGATGATTCTAAGGGGGAGGGAATGTTAGGGACCTAACCTACCTAACCCCTCAAGTGGGTAGAGTAATATATCTACATGTAATAAAGGTCAATATTAATAAGGCGTAGAAACAAGGAGGAATAAGTAAAATGTAAGAAGACCTAATAGAAGCTTCCACTTCTAGAAGGATCTTCCTCTAGATTGTTCTGTTGGATAGATAGATTTAGTATAAATAAGAATAGAGGGTATGTGAATTTTTGTCTTGGATATTATTGTAATAGAGCTTTGCTCTGCTGGAGGTTACCCCCTCGAAGAGGCAAGTGGACATTTCTCTCAGTAATCAAAGTGCTCTTTCTGGTGTTATTCTGGTATTACTTTAGTATTATTGAGATGTTGTTCTGGTTATATCATTGTTTATCTCCCATTTATAGCTAATTATTTTGGTTCTGCATACTATTTATATTTGAAATATTACAAAAATGATGAAGTGTGCACATTCCAGGATACGACGCGCAACAAAATTAAGTGCACATGATTTTGAGGCTAGAGAGCCTTTTATGAATATGTTGAGTTTTGTAGGTTGGTGAGCCATTTTATTATAAGACATAAGGCTTATGTGATGATTAGGACAAAGAGCCTAGATGTTAAAGGCCAGTGGGCCCATCTTTGTATATGTAAATACTCATATCACTAATATAATACATCGCTGCATGTAGACTGACAATGATAAAGGAGTATGGGGGACTAAACTCCACTAGTTAGGGAAAGGGGGCTAAAAGTTAAGGATAAGGGGATAAGCTAGGGAGATTAAGCCAAAAAAGAATATTATATTAATATTCCTTAAAGTATAAAGTATGGATAATTATTTTATCCTAAAGTTTTAAGGACGGGGACAAGTGGACCAAAGTAGCTCTCAACATGACAAGTGTCAAGTTGGGAACATGTGTACATATAGTTTGGACTTAGTTTATTCATTCATTCATTCCTTCATTCATCATACCATGATTCATTAATTCACTCATTCAGTTGTCCTTGGTACCTTCCTGTACCTATACCCATATCCGTACCTGTACCTGGTTAGCTTAAGAGTTGGACCGAAGAAGCGGGTTGTCAGGCCCATGGGAGATTGAAGAGGTGGGTTGTTAGGCCCATGATAAATTCTCTCTAGGTGAGAGAATTTCCAGTAATTTATTCCTAAAGGTGCTAAACTATAACTACAGGGCTCTGAGACTTCCTGTCCAGCCTATTGCTGAAGCCCCAGAAAGAAAGTGGGGTAGCCGAAGGACTATTGAGTAGAGAAGGGGCACACTTCCTTGGGTGGGACAAGCATGTGGGGAATGAGGGATTGTAGGCTATTAGTTTGAGTTGTCACCTGTGATGGAGTCTTTTCAGTTGTCTGAGATACATCAACTTGGTTAGGAATCCCTTTACCCGGGTGGAGTTTAGTCCCTGCTCGGGGGTGACCCACTACTGAGAGTGACGAGCAACGTGGTCTAAGGTTGGGAGGTTCATGGAAGGTCTGCATGCAGTTGGTGATATTTTTACCAAGATAAGTGTGAATTGTGTGTTAAATTACATGCTGCATTATTATTTATGCATTTATTTTATGGGTTTTTCCTGTGTGTGGCTTATACCTATCTTTATATTTATGGTTATTTCCTGTCTATGCTGCATGTATATGTTTATTGTTATTTCTACATGAATCTATGCATTTACATAATGTAATTGTCTATTTTAAGTTATATATATAAAGTTCCAAAAGGGTTTCCGTGTGTATATATTTTAATTTGCATACAACTCGAAAATTTTATGTGGCATAGCCCAGTTGGATGCTGGGGATGTTACAATATGGTATAAGAGCTCCAATTTTCAACACTGAGCCTGGATGGGCCGAGCAAGTTGAGTTGAAGTGAAAATTTCATAGAGAATTATTTCAAAGTGGCCAAATTTCAAGTTACAGAGCGTCCATGGTAAAAATTAGAAGCAATTGCATGGAATTGGACAAAAGCCCCAAATTCTGTTGTTAGATTCATGGGAAAATTGAGAAATTTTGCCAAGTGGTGAGATATTCTTAAAATTTAATATTTGTTCTAGCAAATTCAGACCTGGAATTGGTCGAATTTGAAGTTACAGGGAAGCCATGGATGATGGAGAGAGATTAGTTGATTAAAATTCTCAATTTGTGAATTGAGTTTGGGAAAAATTCATTCTAGGAATGTCGACCAACAACGATTTGTTGTTGCAGATGTTCAATTGGTGTTATCAAGGTGAAATTGAACAAATTTCATAGTTGAAAAATGTCTATGGTGAAAATTGGGAAAAATTTAAGCAAAAGCCCAATTTATGCAGTAGAATTCACGAGGAATTGATGCACATAAAAAAATGAATGTGCAGAGGTGTGCACACTAAATTTGGTGCTGCACGGTGTCGAGTGGAAATGCATAGAAAATATTGGCGCACGGGTGTGCACACTTAAATTTGGTGCTGCGCGGTATAGAGTGGTAATGCATGGAAAATATTGGTGCGTGGGTGTGTGCACTTAAATTTGGTGCTGCGCGATATAAAGTGGTAATGCGCGGAAAATATTGGTGCATGGGTGTGCGCACTAAATTTAGCATTGCATTGTATGGATTGAGTGGTGCATGCATATAATGGCACACACGATGTGCACACACATAATAATGGTGCACATGGTGTGCGCAGTATTGATAGAGCACAAAAGGTATATGTTGTCGCACGACAATTTAATTAATGGTGCATGCAGAGTACTGGTGCGCGGTGGGAGTGTACTAAAATTTGGCATGGTGTATCACGTAGAGTTCAATGTGCACGGAATATTAGCGCATGAAACAAAAATTGCATGCAACATGTATTAGTGCATGAACCAAAATTGTGCTCGGTGAATATTGGCGCGCGACACAAAAGTAGTGCACACCAGTTATTGGCGTGACAGAGAAGTGATCCACATTGGTTAAAGATGCACGAACCATGCACTACCTTATGGTGTTGTTGCGTAGGCTAAATATGGGGTACATGTTCAAATTTTTGTGAGTGAAATCATTTGGATGTTGTACAACAACAAAAAACCAATGAATTTCTGTGACATTTTATACTGCTTGAAGGTCATCTTTTTGTAGCATGTTTTTGAGGCCATAAACAACATTTTTAGCTACTCAGAAACCCCGAGAAGAGAGTGTAACAAGGTATAGTCTATATTTGTATCTCAAATGAAAGAACCCAGAGAGATATTTCTAATGGTGTAAACCATTCTTCAAATGGAGCTTTTATGAGGAAGTTGCATAACAAACAATGGAGGGTAAATTTTAAGACCCAACTAACTTCGAAGGGCCATCAATTTCTGCTCCGGAATCAGATTGAGGTGTAGGAGAAGTCTATGGAAGACTATTGAACCATAGAAGATAGTCCTGGAGATGTATTAAAATTTTGGGCATGTTAAAATTTTTTAAGATGGCAAATAAGGTACCTGTATCATTCTAGAACAAAAATACTAATTGGCCTAGAACTTCAAGAGGCTTTAACTAGCATCCCAGAACCCAGAAAGAGGTGAAATTTGGATAAACTATCCAAAATATGTATATGAATAAACCCAATTGAGATCCTACTAAAAATCCAATGGAGTAGGTGCAAAAATGCATAAGTATAGCGCAAATGTTCACCAAGTTGAAGAGTGAACAAAGAAATTATTGGACAATTTTCAAATGACCATAACTTTTTGCTCAAGACTCAGAATTGAGCAAGGGAGAAGTCATTAGAAAGGTATTGGATAGAGGATTATAATTATACACCCAAAAAATTGATTTGGGTAGTTAATTTTCACAATATATTAGAAGAATGAATTATGATGCATTATTGGAACATAATTTCATAATTTTTTAAAATTATTTAGCCTAACAAATTTTCTTGGCTGTACATTTTTGCAGAGTTAAAAAAATTTAGTTCTTAAGAGTTGAGAAGGTTGAAATTTAGTTAAATATAAGCATAGGTACTCAGGGAAAGAGTGTTATGACAAAAATATTTCATAATATGATCAAAATCCAAGACTACAAAATGTTAAGGTATGAATCTGGGTGCAACCATAAAGTCTTGGGAAGCCACTACAAGAAGTTCACTCATGTTAGTCAAGTATTCAATGGAATATAGGAAAATGAATAGATCATGTAGTGAATGAATTAGTGAAATTGCATTCACTCCCAAAGAAACCAATATATAGATTAAGCAATACATTAGATTCAGATCTATTATAAAAGATATTGACTATCAGAATGATAGTAATCAGATAAATAAAGAGGCTTAATGCATATATGGATAAAGAGTACATCATATCCAAGGATTAGCTATGCAATTATAGAGTAATGCTTTCCTTGTGGTTATCAGGGTCCACAACAGAAGCATGGTAGGAGGGGCATCACTTCAAGGGTAAAGAAATGAATGTGCACATAAGTAAGGAGTGTCAGTTGAAGCATAGGTGCATCAATATGGCATGATGGAAGGGGATTATGCAAGTCATGTTGAATTCATATTGGCCAAGACATGAGAAAGTAATAGTCAACAAGCAAATCCAAGTGCTGATATGATCAGATAAGAAAGGGATAAATCAAGTACCTCAAGAAGGAAGTTGTGGTTAACTATCCAAGGTTACTCAGAAAACATGACTAAAATTATAATTGGGTCATGTAGGAGTTGGATCATAGGGATCCAAATAATAGTGGAATACTGAAAATTAATATCAACATAATATGTAGTTGCAAGTCCATGAACATCCTAGGATAATGGAAGAAGACATCATGAGGTAGATATCAAGCTAATGGGAATGAAAGACAACACTCCAAGAGGGAAAGAAATAATAATAGAGGATGGTTGATGCATTCAAAAGGTATTGAAGATATTTCCACAATAGCATGGAGATGTCAAATCCACAAAGACTTAAAAGTGAAATAAATATCTGTAGAGAGTCAGTAAGGAACCATGAAGAAGAAAATGGTTCTATGAATGGTTTTGAATGAAAAAGAGATAGTGAATGAGAAGAATCCATCTCAAGTGGGATAGAGCCATGAGTGACATTTCCAGGGGGTGGAAGTATCACTTGAAATTATGATGGTAAATTAAAAGCAATATTAAGTACTTTTAATTAATTCTATGCAGCTAGAGAAGGAGACATATGTGCATCCTTACGATATTC
>ML830970.1:37094-50486 GCA_009831015.1 Picea engelmannii | reverse complement strand
TAACTTTCCAGAAGGCAAAGTTTGTTCCATTGAACAGAGGGGCCTTATTGGTTGAATTTCCTTCATGGCTTGACATGTTTAAGCTCTAGGATCTACCCTTAGATAAAAGGGGCCGGATCTGATACCAATTGTTGGACAACTGAAGGGGGGAGGGGTGAATCAGTTGTTACCGTGCTTAAACAATTATGATTATTTTAAACTCTTTGCAGAACACTTAATGTCAATCACAATAATGCAGGGAAGTAAGCAATAGAACATTCAACATCATTCACACATATAAAATATACCGAGAAAGATATTTCCCGAGGAAACCCATAAAGGGTAAAAACCTATTCTTCTTTATATGATAAGTAATCTTTACATTCTGTACATTATCATACTTATGAGCACCAACTCATAATGAGGCTACAACCTCTTTTTTGCAAGCTGCTACTTATTGAGAGCACCAACTCTCTGGATTCTCTATCACCCACTAGAAGGAAGCACCGACTCCCTGGTTTCTCTAGCACCCACTAGAAGGAAGCACCGACTCCCTAAGAGTTCCAACACCAACTGGATGGAAGCACCAACTTCTAGTTACACAGGCACTGACCTGTATATTAGAGAACCAATGTTCTCCCATGCACCACCCTGCCACCCTGGTTTTTCTGGTTGCAACCAGATGGAAGCTACAACTCCCTATGTTCAAGCACCCACTTGAACCTCTGAGGACAATAGTCCTCCCTAGCACCTCCCAACCACCCTTAAATATAAAGTTTGCTATATATAAGTTTATCACAGTGATACAATATTTATCAATGACTTACTGGTCTTATCACTATTTTGCTACACTGCTCTTCTCTACCTGCATCAGTGTCTTCCTACACACTCCCCTTACGCTTTATGTTCTTCTGCCTTTTATGCTCTATGCGCCATGTCGCTTCAATGAGCCATTCCTCTTCTGTGCATTTTGGCTGCTGCACTCTGCCTCCTTCTACGTGCATAAATACCTCTCAACAAAAACACCCATCTCTTCTCTGTTCTATGTATTTATACTATCTGTGCACCTTCTTCGTCCTCCATGCACAATGCCTTTGCATTCTCTTCAACGTGCCACGGTTTTGTTCATCGGGTTGTTCACTGCCACTTCAATTTTTTTTCTCTGCTTCACTCGCTCAAGCATCAACACTCTCTCTCTATTCTACATGTTCTACTCATGTCGAGTCCTCTACCTCATCATCATGGAAATTTCTCATCTTTTCTGGTGGTTATGCCCATGCGTTCATCATCACTGGGTGTTATGCTGAGATTCCTTAGCTTCTCTAGAAGTCGAGACTCTTTGTCTTCTCTATCACAGTCGAGCTCATCGTCTCTGTTGCAGTTACAAGCTTCAATGCTCTTCCATATGTCAATCACCTCTATGAACAGTATTCATTCCACTGACAGATTCCTTGAGACTCTTCAGCTTCTCTGGCGATCACCCTGAATTCTCTTTGAGTCCTCTGGCATAAACAATCAGTTGTTTCTAGCAGTTACACTATGAACCTCCAAAAACCGCATCAACAACTGAATCGCCACTGATCGATTAACTATGAAGAGCAAAAATAGCCCTTCGATCATATTCCCTAATAACCTACACTGTTGGATCATAAATGATGGGTCTTGCGCTTATTTCTCCATTTTGCAATTTGGCATTTCGACATTCCTGTGGTGAGGCATCTCGTCTCTCCAATTTGCGATCTCCAAAATGGAGATTAGCTTCGTGATACCTCCTCCCTTGAGCCTTCATCGATGTGACCATAGGTTATGACCAGGGGCCAATTCTAAACACGCATTTCACATTTCATGTTTCAGGGATTCTGTGATGAGTCATCTCGACTCTCCATGTCCCAACCTCCGAAATGGAGCTTGTCTCTTGGATCTCTTCTCTATAGATCTTTGACGATGTGACCACCGGCAGTCACCAAGCACTTACCCATACAATGCTTTCACAATTTCGCATTTCGGCACTTCAGGACTCCTGTGATGAAGATTTTCGACTCTTGACTCCTCCAACTCTCTGTATCCGAAACTCTGGTTGATGTGCCTGTTTCAGGATTTTTGGCGTTTCTCATTTCAACACTTTGGGACTCTTGTGATGAAGAGTCTCGAATCTTGACTCCTCCAACTCTTGGTATCTGAAACTTCGATTGATGTGCCTGTTTTGGGATTTTGGGCGTTTCGCATTTCGTCACTTTGGGACTCCTGTGATGAAGAGTCTCAACTCTTGACTCCTCCAACTCCCGGTATCTGAAACTCCGGTTGATGTGCCTATTTCAGGATTTTCGATGTTTCACATTTTGACACTTCGAGACTTCTGTGATGAAGAGTCTCGACTCTTGACTCCTCCAACTCCCAGTATCCATAACTCTGAAATGGAGTCTTTGTTTTTGATACCTGAAATGGAATTTATCTTCTGATCTTGCCATGCGATCATCATTGTGCCGTTGGTCGTGATCTTTTCCATCGATGACAAACACACATACACTGCACTCTGTGTGCACCTCTGTACTACGTCTTCTGGTCTTCACGAGCTTGCTCTGCTACATCTTTCCAAAATACTTCCTGTGCCCACCTGGCACATTATACCTGTACTCAAGCCATCATCACTGTTGTTCTTTGTTTCTGATACCCGAAATTGAATTTAGCTTCTGATATTGCCATGCGATCATCGTTGTGCTGCTGGTCATGATATTTTCCATCAATGAAAAACACACATACACTGCACTTTGTGTGCACCTCTGCACTATCTCTTCTGGTCTTCATGAGCTTGCTTTGCTGCATCTTCCCAAAATACTTCTGGTGCCTGTCTGGCACATTATACCTGTACTCAAGTCATCATCGCTGCTGTACTTGCCATCAATGACAAGCATACACTGCCTATAAAACATGCCAACATGCTGGAATGTTTATTATAAGATTGATAAAGAGGCATGAGAGTGTTGGTCATTGACCAAATTTTGAGGATTATTGGTCAGGTTTGACATATTTTTGGGACTTTGACATGCTGTCGAAGGCAGAGGGCAAGACGAAGCAAAGATCATTGGATCTCGACCCCTTTTATGGATTTTTTGGTTTTGCGCTTATGTAACGGGTATGGGAATGTCGACCCATGGGTTTACCCATTTTTAGGCCTAATTTTGTAATATATATAGAAGATTAGGTGATGTAATGGGGATTCAGTTGTAAGTAGTGCTAAGTGCTAGAGTTCAATCTATGTGATCAAAAGTGCTAAGTGATGAGTGGAGATTTATTTTTGTGCATACGATATGAGGCTTGTAGAGCTCAGTGCAAGTGAGTGTAAGAGATTGAGAAGAGGCTTAGTACTGTAACCTAGCCCGTGGAAGGAGGATCTAGCGAGGTGTGCAGATCTCCTATCCTCTGCGGAGTAGGGTTTTTGTGTCTCTCTGCATGTAACTGATTGAATAAGCTAATAAATAAGATGAAGAGTTGGTGGACATAGCCCCAGGGTGGTGGTGAACCACGTACATGCTGTGTTGCTCTGCTTTGTGTGATGGATTGATGTGTTTATATGTTTACTTGCTTAGTGATTTAATATAGATGAATGATAGATGGATCTTTTGATGCTTAATGCTTAATGATATGAATGGATGTTAGATCTAACCTATACAAATATGCTTAGTTCTTAGATATCTTAGATCTAGATGAATACTGTGATGCTCTATAGTTAGGGTTTATCTGCGCTGAGAGTAGGATTTAATTGCGCTGTAACTAAGAACTAGATATTGATGAATGCTAACTGCTAAGTTCTCTGTTAAGTGTTAGAATCACAAATCTGTGTCCCAGCTAAGGTTGCAGACACTGGAGTCTTGCAACCACCCCTGCCTCTACCTCCGGTAGACTTCATTTGCTTTGCAGGTGTTGCTGAAAGGGTCAATAGTTAGGGTTTTGTTGGTGTGCTATTGTAGCATTGAAACCTGGGTCTGCCCCTGTGCCAACAAATGGTTCCGTTGGCGGGACTTGAAATTGTGATTGCTGAGAACTAAGGAAAAAGAAGCTTTGTACGAAGATATGACCTGAAATTGTGAAATCTTTGTGTGTAGATCTGTCGCTCTAGTGCATAGTATTCTACTCGATCTGTGAAGCTCTGTGCTAAGAAAAGAAGTCCGATCTGAATAAAAGAGTTAATATTTGAATTCTTTGTGCTCTGATAGAGGTAAGAATAGTGAAATTTTTTAGATCTGGAAGCTTTGTTCTTTGCTGAAAGTAAGATTAGTGGCAAATTTTGTTTCTAAAGTATGGATCTAGGTATGTTTGATAAGATTTGTCCTAGATTGAAAACTAGGGCATTGATAGATGAAAGAATATTTGATATAAGTAGATCTGATAAGAATAGTGAAAGATATGTTATACCTATGCATAGAGAGAATGTTTGGACTAATAAATGGATGCAGGAACTTAGAAAGAATTTGTTGCAGGTTAGCTACTATGATCCTAGTGCGCAGTACATGAAAGGTTGGGGATGATTTAAAAGAAAGAGAGGATTAACCCTTTGTTACAGTTGCAAAAGGCCAGGACATCTGGCTAAGGAGTTCCCTGGTAGAAGATATAATTGTCTTTGTTGTAGAGCTATGGACCATGAAGTATTGGATTTCCCTAGAATGATTGCTAAGGTTGAAAGAATGAATATGAACCAAGAAAACCTTAAGGCATATCCAAAAACTGAGATCATGGCAGAACCCCAGAGAGAATCAAAGAAAGTATTGCTACAGATGAAAGAAACCCTGAATGACCACCGACATGTCAGCTTATCAGAGATATTCAAAGAAAAAGAATGCATAGAAGCAAGAATAGGAGACTTCGACATTGATTGTGTTCTGGATGAGGAAACACAGGTGAATATCATGATAGAAGGAACTTGAGAACTTTTAGGGGAGCCTGCTATGATTCCTTCATTGGGAGGAATATGATTATTCAAAGTAAAACTGATAACCCTATGTGGGAAGCTCACTCAGATATCTATGAATACCAATGGAACTTCAATAGAGGATGATTTTGAGATTGTTAAATTTATTGAGAACAAATCCCCATTTGCCATGTTACTAGGAAAACCTTAGATTGAAAGAGATCAGGCCAGAAGGAAAGAAGAAGAAGTCTTAGAGAAGAAAAGAAAGCATTAAAATATTTCATGACTAGGAGGATCACGCAGTTGATTGAAGAATAGGAGAACAGATCAAAGCTACTTAGGACCAGAGACTTGGATGTCGAAGTTGGAAGGACAAAGGAGGTACAAAAGAGTAGAGCATCTACCCAAACTAGAGAAGAAGTATTACCCGTGCACCCTACTAAAGAATCTCAGCAACGCAAAATTACTATGCCAAAAAAAGACAAGAATAATAATGGAAAAAGGAATACCGAGACGAAGCTCACTGGAAAGAAGGCTAGAAAACTCAGTAAGAAGAGAGAAAACATCAAATAATTACAAAAGGTTAGAGAGGGAACTTCACAGAAGGAAAATTTGCAAAATTGGAACTTCGTCGAGATATCAGAACAATGTCACATGGCACCTTGCCACGACGAAGCAATATATCTGTTGGGAACAGTATAACCGTTAGACCGATGCCCCAAATGGGTAGAAAGGAATTTATGGTCAGAAAGTTTGCCACCAGACCGTTGGGACCGTGCCATAATGGATAGAACTGAGTTAATGAAGGCTTCTCACCCATTGCAAGAGATCCATTGCCAAGTTATCTATTTATTCTATCAAGCCACGTACCGAGAACAATTTTGCCAACCGTAATTATCTGAGCCCGTAGATTAGTTGATTTTTCATAGTGATCATTGTGCTATCACCATCCGTCCCGCTGTATTGAGCAGTTACTCTTTGAACCCGAGATGTTCAACCATGAGCATGTATGTCTGAATATATTAGCGCAATCAAAGAGTCTGTGAAGGAAGTACTCATCAACCTCATGAATGAGAGAGTCATGTCTGAAAGAGTGATGTCTGTGGGTGTACATGCATCATCGACGAGAGGAGTGAAAGCCTCTCCATCGACTGCTCGCAGAGCCAGACCATCCCAACCGTCAGTAGAAAAGAGAACCAAACACAGAGATGACCTAGCAAATGAAAAACTGATCCCGACTACATCCCACCTCTAGCCAGCGCGGTGAGTCGTGATAGTGTGCCCAGATATTTTGAGTACACCATGGTTACTGCGTACCTCCTGAAGGGGATACACACAGTTTGAGCACAACAGGACAAGATCGCCACATTGAAGTTCAACGACTTCAACCTTTAAGATCACAAGAACTATAGTATGCTCGCCCTGTATAAATACCTGACCAAGATGAAGGGGAAGAATTCAAATATAATCCCCCAGCCGTGGACGATGAACCTCCCGCAATCCACCCAACTGAACGTATTGAAAATCCCTAACTTCGAAAGGCACCGGGAAGTTAACGCCTGTGTCAAGCTACTTATTTCATGTTACCATGGTGGATACTTATGGCTAGACCATCGTATCACAGTCAATCCGACGTTGATCCATAGGATCACAGGATTGAGTATGCAAGGACCTGACCTGTAGGAGTTCTATCTAGGAAAAGCCACAGATCGCGCACTAGCACAGAAGATCAAGGATACATATGGTGATGTAGAGAAGGGGACGTGAGGCTACAAGGTAGCCTCCATCCAAAATGGCGTAGTGCGCCTAGCATGCCAGTTAATAGCCGAAAATCTTGTAAGAAAGAACATACCCATGCAGATCACAGGATTTGTCATTGACCTCGCAGGGAAGTGCATGGAAGGCCTACAGATGAACTGGGTGAAGTACCTAGTTAATCAGCTAGAAATAGACTTCCACGAAGAACATGATCGGGGCTACAAGTTTCATTTTAGCTGGCTCCTGATCCTCATCACGTTTGTTTCCTGGGAGATGCCGGAAGGTGCGACCTTCCCAAATATCAAGCCGTTCGAGCCACTTGATGTGTAGTTCACCACACTCTGGTACTCGAGTGATATGAACACACAGTGGTAGTCGAACACTGTTTTTCACACATATTATCTCCAGGTGAAGCGAGCCATCAAAGATGAACCTCACATGACTCCGAACACCCTACAAAGTTTCTGACCCCTGATGAAGTTCCACACAGATCGACACTTCATCTACATTACAATGCAAGCAGACAAGCATAAGGAGGAGCTTTAGTCGTACTACAAGCTCACAGAAGATGACCATGAGGAGATCACTAAGGAATGGTTGGAAGACCTCCTTATTCCCATAGACCATGCAGAGATGCTGACCCTGACAGCCCAAAGACCACGCACAAAGAACATGACACACCAGGAACCAGAATAAGGAAGAAGATTGAAGAGGTCCAATACTTAAGTAGCGCCTCAGGAAAGATTGCTTCAGTATCACTTGATCGAGGGGGTGATGATGAAGTAGAAAAGATAAATGGAAAAGAAACTAAATAGAAGTAAGGCGAAGTAACATTGCTTAGAGATGAGGTTGATCCTTTGAAGAAGAGGAAGGTTTCTCCCCTGAAACCTTCTTCCTAGAAGAAATCCAAAGCCACCATGACCAATATGTAGACTATACTCACTACCGATGATTTTGACTTCATCATAACAACCCTAAACAACGCCTCACAGGAAATCATGGAAAAAAAAAAAGCTAAACAGAAGGAAATGTATGACATAATTGAGGTGGAACTCTGAGGGGTACAACAGGCCCTTCAGTCCAATCGTGTAGTGTCCATTGCACCCTTTCCATTAGGAGAACCATATTTGGGAGATGATCCAACCTAACTCCCTCGACTAACTGATGTGGTTGAAGCTCTCTTTCGTCGCACACAAGAAGAAACAGAACAAGCCACCCAGGCCTTGAAGCAAGTGCAAGGAGTAATCGTAGAACAATGCATATTTGCAGATCAAGAGAAGGTTTATCTCTAGGCAAAGTTTGAAGAAGAGAAAACACATATGCAACAAGAAAAAGAACAATTGCTCGTAGAGAAACTCAAAGTGAAAGAAGCAGTCAACAGAGCACTTCGCTCTGTGATAGGATTAGAGCCACATGCAGAAAATAGAGTCACACATCAATTAGAGAATCTCACAGAAGCTATCCAATAGCTACAACAGAGAATAATAGACTTAAAGCTCCGCATAGTGCCCGACACTCCGCAGGATGTAAGGGATCAAAGAGAAGCAATAGACCGAAGTGCAGTTGAGAGAATAAAGTCCCTTGCCATAGAATGTAAGAAATTGAGTGATCACAATGCCCAGACGTATGAGTGACTCACTTAGAATCCAAAACTGAAGATACTGGAGTCACAACTCGAAGAGGTGAAGTATCAAGTAGAAACAATACATGCGCAGTTGAAGCCCCTGTTAGTTGTTGAAAGGATGCAACGATCCCAAGAGTAGCGCACTGCCTAGAAGCATGTCCACACCATTCAGAGCAAAGTCATTGTTGGCACAGGGGCAGACCTAGGGTTCAATGCTACAACAATACACCAACAAAACCCTAACTACTGGCCCTTTCGACAACACCTGCGAAGCAGATGAAGTCTCACTCGAGGTAGAGGCAGGGGTGGTTGCAAGACTCAGGTGTCTACAACCTTAGCTAGGACACAAATATGTGATTATAACACTTAGCAATCACCTAACATAGATTATTCATCAATAATCAACCCTTATGATACTTCACAGATAGCACAGAGCATTGCAGTATGTACTTAGATCTAAGATAATTCAACACTTATCCACAACAAGATAGATTAGATTCGACAGATCAAGCACTAAGCATATTACATACCATATCTAACATTCATTCATATCTCCAAAAGCACAAAGCATAAATATGTCTATCTAAACACATCAAAGCACTTAGCAAAGGAAGAGACAACACATCAAATCGAGGCACAAAGCACAACACACATATTTACCGTGGTTCACCCCCACCATGGGGCTACGTCCACAAAGTATTCTTCTTTATTATCTCGATCAAGAAGTTACAACACAGAGCCTCAACAATCCTTACTCCACACAAGACAAAAGATATGTGCAGCTCGCTAGATCCTTCTTCCTTACACTTCAACACAAAGCCTTTCACAACCTCCTACAACAACTTGCACTTAGCTATGCAAGCCTCTTACAATCATGCACAGAGCACTTATAATCCGCATCTGATCACACAGATCAAGTTACTAGCACTAAGCCATCAACTATCCTTACATTGCCTAAGTATCTATTTATAGATTAAAAAAGTGGGCCTAAGCGTGGGTAAACCCACGGGCCGACATCCCTTTCCCATTACATTAACCCAAAACCCTAAAAGGGCCCAAAAATGGACCGAGATCCTGTGATCTCTGATTCCTCTGGCGCTCCATATTTGATAGGCTGTCGAAGTCCAAAAATGGTCAAATATGACCAAGTGTTCCTCAAATCTTGGTCAAGGGCCAACAAACCCCCCAACACTCACCTGTGACTCATCTCGAGTCATTCAGGTCTGGGTAACTTTGCCTCAAAGGTCTCAAGCTTCTTCGACTTGTCTTTGTGTTACTGCTTCTTGCTCAACAAATTCCTGAACAACCGCTTCGCTGATAGGTCCTTCCAGTTGCTGCTCGACTGTAACAACTACTTGTTCTAGTAGTGTTCCTTGGCCTTCAATTTCTTCAAATAGTAGGTAGGCCGCCTCCTAGCTTGGCTGGAGTTTCTGGGTGACTTCCATCACTATGTTTTGCATGGTAAGAATGAGTTGTTGGGAAGTGCACTGTTCCTGGGATCTCTTCATCCTCTCGATGGGTGACAAGAGCTTGAGATGTGCCTATACTATATCTACGTGCTGCTTTTCTTCTTGCAGTTGGGACTCCAGTTTCTTCAACTTTGGGTCTTCAGATAGTTGTTGATATATTTGCGCGCTTCTGCTACTTAGCTGTTTACATTCTGCAGCAAGTGTTTTAATCCTCTCGACTGCACTCTGAGCATTCAATTGTTGCTGGTCACACACTTCTTGTGGAGTATGTGGTATGGTCTGAAGCTCCAATTCCACGATCCTTTGTTGAAGTTTCCGAATAAATTCAACCAGATTCATCACTTGGCACTCTATGGGCTCTTCGACCTTCTTCTCTAAGACAGTCACAGAGTGAAATGCTTTGTTGACCACTTCTTCAATTCCTATCTGCTTTGTGAGCATCTGCTCTTTCTCTTTTTGGATCTTCGCTCTGTCTTCTTCAAATTTTTCTTGGAGAGAATTCTTCTCTTGTTGCACAGCTTGGCGTTGTTCAATAATTTCAATCTGTTATTTCTTTAGGGCCTGGGTGGCCTTCCTGAGCATGTCGAAGGTGTACTTAGACTGTATCAACAATCTTGTAGAGCTGATCTGATTCATCTCCCACTTCTGTTGTTCCTTCTGGCAGAGGTGCAATAGAGATTGCTCGACTAGACTGGAGTGCTTGCTGTACTCCTTGGAGCACGATCTCAATTTGGCTATATATTTGTTCCTACTTCACCTCCTGCTTCTCTATGATTTCCTTTGAAGCATCATTGATTGCTGCAATAATGAAATCAAAGTCATCCAATGTGAGGGCAGTTCACATCTTGGTTACAGAGGTTGTTGGTTTCTTTCTAGAGGAAGATTTCAGAGGTGAGATCTTCCTTTTCTTTGATGAGTCTTCTTCATCCCTAAGTGGTGGTACTTATACTTTCTGTTGTTCAGTTTCTGTACCTTCTTCATCTGGTGTAATGGAAGCCGTCCTTACAGATAGGCTGTCAACATCCTAGACTTCTTCAGTCTTCTTCATCGTCTTTGCTTTCTTTGTCTTACTGGGCCCAGGTGTATCTTGCGCAGTTCCGGGGCTGTCGATGTCAGACATTTCTGTAGGGTCTGTTGAAACAAGGAGGTCCACTGACCATTCCTTGGCGATCTCTTCCAGGTTTTCTTCTATCAGCTTATAATAGGACTGAAGCTGTTCCTAGTGCTCATCAGTGTACGGGGTTAGGTATATAAAGTGTCAGTCAGCACTGAACTTTATCAAGGTTCAGAATATCTGTAAAGTGTTCGGGGTATGCGAGGTTCACTCCTTAGGGATGCTTTCAATTGGTTATAGTACATGTGGAAAATGACATTTGATTACCATTGCTTTCTCATGTTGTTCGAGTACCATAATGTACTGAACTTTGTGGCTAGTGGCTCAAAGGGCTCAAGGTCCAGGAAGGTTGCGCCTTCTGATAGCTCCCATGCAACAAAAGTGATCAGTATCAGGAGCCAGCTAAAATGGAATTCATGCCCCTGATCCTTGGCTTCTCTGTAGTCAATCTCCAGTTGATTCACCAGGTACTTCGTCCAGTTCATTTGTAGTCCCTCTGCACACTTTTTTGTGAGGTCAACTACAAAGCCAGATACTTGTGTTGGTTGATTCTTAAATTCCAAAATTCCTACGATCAGTGGGCATGCGAGGCGCACTGCCCCACTTTCAATAGAAACTAACTTGTAGCCTCTCGTGCCTTTCTCAACATCGTCATAGGCTTCTTTGATCTTCTACACAAGAGAACGATCTATGGTCTTTCCAGGATAGTACTCATGGGGATTAGGGCCCTGCATGCTAAGCTTGGTGATCCTACTGATCATCGCTGGATCAACTATTATGCGACATTCTAACCACATGTATCCTCCATGGTAACTTGATAGCAACAATTTTACACAAGCATTCACCTCCTGGTGTCTGCCGAAGTCCGGTATTTTCATAACATTGAGAAAAGTAGATTGCGTGAGGTTCATCATCCATTGCTGAGGGATGAGCTTCGAATTATTTCCCTTAGTTCTCGTCAAGTACTTATACGGGGTGAGCATGCTGTAAAATTTACTGTCCCCCAGGTTGAAGTCACAAAACTTCAACGCTGTAACCTTGTCTTGATCTGTGTGGTAGGTGCGTACTCTTTTCGGTAGATATGCAGTGACTAGGGTGTATTCAAAGTCTCTAGGGACACTGTCCTTGTTAATCTCACCGCTTAGAGGGGGTATGTAAGCTGGTAGGATGGATGGCACTAACTTCATGTTGGCTATGTCTTCCTTATGCTTAGTTCTTCTCTCTGCACCGGCTCGAGATGTTCTTGCTCGAGCAGTCGATGGGGATGCTTGCACTCCTATCATTGATGATGCTTGGACGTAGATGGACATTCTTCTTTTTGACATGACTCTCTTAGTCATTAAATCGAGAAGGACCTCTGTGATGGATTCCTCAAGTGCGGTGAGATTGTTGGACATACGCACTTGGGAAAGATAATCGGGGTCACAATGATCTCAAAATACTGTACTAGGATGAACAATCTGCTTGCAATGGTCACTGTAGACAATCACTAGTTCTGCGGGCTTCGACTTTTCAATTGGAAAAAGTGTTCTTAGGGAACGAAGCGACGAGTTAAATAGGAAATTAGTCAATGGTCTACTTGCAATGGGTATGAATCTTCCATGAACGTTGAGCCATACATTATGGTGTGGTCCAACGGTCTGGTGGTGATCCTTTAATGTTTTTCTATCCATTTGGGGTGGAAGTTGAATGGGTATATCGGTCCAACGGTTATATTGCTTCAGCACGATGAAGTGCCATATGTCGCTGTTCTGATACCCCAGTGAAGCTCAATTCCTGTGATTTTTCCTTCTGCAAAGTTTCCTTTGGAATATTTTGTAACTTTTCGATCTTGGCTCTCTTCTTACTTAGCTTCCTAGCCTTCTTCCCAGTGAGATTCATCTCGGTCATCCTTTGTCCATTCTGATTCTTATCTTCTCTCGACATAGTCGCTTCGTGATGCTGAGATTCTTTCTTCAGATCCAAGGGTAATACTCCTTCATCATATGGATTAGGTATTTCAGTCTTCTGTGGTTCCTCTAATGCTCTTATAGCTTTGACATCCAATTCCCTGGTGTTCAATAGATTAGATCTGTTCTCTTGTTCTTCCATTAAGTAGGCGATCCTTCTAGTCATAAATTCCATGAGTTCTTGCTTCTTCTGTTCTAGGGATTCCTTTTCTTATTTTCTCCGGATCTGGTCTTTTTCAATCCAGATCTTTCCTAACAAAGCTAGAAATGGGGCACGGTCCTCAATAAATTTAATAAATTTAAATTCTTCCTCTGTTGAAGCTCCATGGGTACTCATAGCTATCTGGGTAGTCCTGCCACATAGGGTTACCATTTTTCCTTTAAACAACCCTATTTTTCCTAGTGATGGAACCATAGCAGGCCTTCCTAGGGTTTCCTAAGTACTTTATGTCATAATGTTCATATGTGTTCTCTCATCTAGAGCACAGTCAATGTCGAAGTCTCCTATTCTTACTTCGATTTTCTCCTTTTCTTTGAAGATCTCTGACAAACTGGCATATTTATGTTCATCCATGGTTTCTTTCATTTTCAGA
>ML830970.1:16086-35166 GCA_009831015.1 Picea engelmannii | reverse complement strand
AGCTACCTAGATCAGAATGACTCGGGATGAGTCAAAGGTGAGTGTTGGGGGCCTGTTGGCCCTTGACCAAGTTTTGAGGATTATTGGTAAGGTTTGAACTATTTTTGGGACTTCGATAGGTTGTCGAAGGCAAAGCGCAAGACGAAGCAGAGATTGTGGGATCTCGACCTCTTTTATGGATTTTTGGGTTTTGGGCTTATGTAACGGGTATGGGAATGCCGGCCCATGGGTTTACCCATGTTTAGGCCCGATTTTGTAATATATATAGAAGATTAGGCGATGTAATGGGGAGTCAGTTATAAGCAGTGCTAAGTGCTAGAGTTCGATCTATGTGATCGAAAGTTCTAAGTGCTGAGTGGAGATTGATTTTTGTGCATATAGTATGAGGCTTGTAGAGCTCAGTGCAAGCGAGTGTAAGAGTTTGAGAAGAGGCTTAGTTCTGTAACCTAGCCTGGGGAAGGAGGATCTAGAGAGGTGCACAGATCTCCTGTCCTCTGCGGAGTAGGGTTTTTGTGGCTCTCTGCATGTAACTGATTGAAGAATCTAATAAAGAAGACAAAGAGTTGGTGGACGTAGCCCCAGGGTGGGGGTGAACCACACACATGCCGTGTTTCTCTGCTTTGTGCGATGGATTGACATGTTTATATGTTTAATTGCTTAGTGCTTTAATATAGATGAATGATAGATAGATCTATTGATGCTTAGTGCTTAATGATATGAATGGATGTTAGATATGACCTATACAAATATTCTTAGTGCTTAGATATCTTAGATCTGGATGAATACTGTGATGATCTATAGTTAGGGTTTATTTGCACTGAGAGTAGGATTTAACTGCACTATAACTAAGAACTAGATATTGATGAATGTTAACTGCTAAGTTCTATGTTAAGTGTTATAATCACATATCTGTGTCCTAGCTAAGGTTGCAGACATTGGAGTTGTGCAACCACCCTTGCCTCTACCTCGGGTGAGACTTCATCTGCTTCGCAGGTGTTTCCGAAAGGATCGGTAGTTAGGTTTTTGTTGGTGCACTGTTGAGCATTGAACCCTGGGTCTGCCCCTGTGCCAACATAGAGATTCTACTATCATCAACTAATCAGGTAGAATCAAACTCGTTTAGTGGAAACTATGTAGGTAAGTATTTCTCTTTTGAAATTATGTTGCATAGTTACCAAAGGGAAATTCAGGTAAGCATTTCCCCAGATTGAATTCTTATAATACACAATATGGTATTGTTTAAATGCATTAACATGAATAAGATACCACTATGCGTGGTAAAGTCTAGAGGCGTGTTATAGTTATCAAATCTCTTTAGCTTTTTAATGCACACACTGACATAGTAGCATGTCATTTTAGTTTGGTTATGAGGTAATAACCAAAGGAATAAAAGATGAGAACTTGTTATAGGAATGATGCTAGGAAATATAGTCATATATGAGACTAGGACATGGTTGGATATGGAAAGGTATGGGTATAGAAAGGTTACATGCCACACAAATACCTAATGATATTCCTACCTTTAAATAAAACTTAGACCGCAACCTTTTTGATAACACTAATAAACACCACACAATTATATTCTTGGTGTAGTGTTCGGGTCGGAAAGGAAGGAATCCAAGTAATTGAGAAAACAATGGGAAGTGTGTGGACAATGTGTCAAGACATTGGCCATATTTCCAATTTATGAATGGTGAGATACACGACTTAGATAAAGATCATTATGAAAATCAATACAAAGGTGCATTGAATAAATAGGCATTGAGAGTTGCACTCATGTCTAGTAAGTGGCAGAGTTACACTCATACATGATAGAATTGTATACTTAAATGCATTTTCTGAATGCATTTTGTGAGTCCATGTATATATGTTTCTGAATGGAAATAATTATACTAATGACAAAAATGTTGCTAACTCATGGAGATGAGAACATTTTAGGAACTGATAGACATTGCAATAGGAAAGTTGCAAGTCAGGTAGTTACATGAATAGTGACTACATAAAATTGAAATAATGAACTTACTATTATTAATTGCAAACATGCATATGCATAGAATGATGAGTCATTCTATCTAATAAATTGTCTGGTAATTGTGATTGGATTGCTAGGTGTAGGAAATTCTAAGATCATTGCATAAGGTATTTTGCACTTATTGCAATTACAATATGATGTACATGAAATACTGACAATCTGTTGGTTGTATGCAAGATAAAATCATTGCAAAAAAAATAATATTCAACATGGTGCTTGCTGAAAGCCAGAAGGAAGACTACATCCTATTATTGCAACAACGATGACAAATTTTATGAAATAGAATTTCATATTTTGGGAAAAGTCGATTTCCTTATGAAATTAATTTGATTTCTAAAATGGAATTTTTATAATGTTCTCTCATGATAAGTGCATGTGTGTGATGCAGATGAGATAATATTGATTAAATTTGGAATGTTGGGAAATAACAACTACTATTGAGGACACTAAATCCCTATAATTTTAGAACCTTGGTAGGGTTCTGGTAATGGGTTAGTATTCTCCTTGTGTGTGCAAGACTTGGCAAGATGGATCGCTTAAGGACTGCGTAGCAGTGAAGGGATGCCTAAGCCTGGAAGGGTGAATTCAACAAGGAGGAGGCAACCCAAAGATTCTTATGGTGCCATAAGGAGGGTGATTCAAATGGAACAATGAGATGAATTATTTCCAGAAGGATCTCTATGGAATAGAGCAATTGACTTCCAACTGTAGTATGAATACCGAAATTGGTGCTGGAAATTAGAGCACCAAATGGATATTGAGCTTCCAATAGATAAAGCTTAAAGATTTTTTAAAGAATTTGAATGGTACATGGTATATAATGCACTAAGGAAAATGCATAAATAAGGGGAGGGGATTGTAATACCCCTAGGATGAACCCCAAATTGTAAATGTAAATGTAAAAATGATTATAAGCTGGTGAGTTGTTGATATATTTTTTCATGCACCTTCCATGGTATAGTACGCACATGTATTGCGCACTAAAATGATGAGGTGTGCACATTCCAGAATACTGCACGCAACAAACTTAAGTGCGTGCGATTTTGAGGCCAGAGAGCCTTTTGTGTATATGTTGAGTTTTGTAGGTTGGTGAGCCAGTTTATTATAAGCCAGAAGGCTTATGTGATGATTAGGCCATATAACCTAGACGTTAAAGGCGAGTGGGCCTATTTTTGTATATGTAAATACTCATATCACTAATATAATACATCGCTACATGTAGATTGACCATGATAACGGAGTTTGGGGGACTAAACTCCACTAGTTAGGGAAAGGGGGCTAAAAGTTAAGGATAATGGGATAAGCTAGGGAGCTTAAGGAAAAAAGGAATATTATATTAATATTCCTTAAAGTATAAAGTATGGATAATTATTTTATCCTAAAGTTATAAGGATGGGGACAAATGGACCAAAGTAGCTCTCAACATGACAAGTGTCAAGTTGGGAACATGCATACATATAGTTTGAACTTAGTTCATTCATTCATCATTCCATGATTCATTCACTCACTCATTCAAATGTCCTTGGTACCTTCCTGTACCTTTACTTGTACTCGTACCCATACCCATACCCATACCAATACCTGTACCTGGTTAGCTTAGGAGCTGGACTAAAGAAGCGGGTTGTCAGGCCCGTGGGAGATTGAAGAGGTAGGTTTTCAGGTTCGTGAGAAAATCTCTCTAGGTGAGATAATTGTTGGGAATTGATTCCCGAAGGTGATAAACTACAACTACAAGGATCCGAGACTTCCTGTTTGGCCTGTTGTTGAAGATCTGGAAAGGAATTGGGGCAGCCAGAGGACTGTTGAGTAGAGAAGGGGCACACCTCCTGGGGTGAGACATGCATGTAGGGAATGAGGGACTGTAGGATATTAGTTTGAGTTGGCACCTATGACGGATTATTTTATGTTGTCTGAGATACATCATCCTAGTTAGGAATCCCTTTACCCAGGTGGAGTTTAGTCCCAGCTCGAGGGTGACCCACTGTTGAGAGTGATGAGCAACGTGGTCTAAGGGTGGGAGGTTCGTGAAAGTTCTGCACACATTTGGTGATATTTTTACCAATATAAGTGTCAATTGTGTGTTAAATTACATGCTACATTATTATTTATGCGTTTATTTTAGGGGTTTTTCCTGTGTGTGGTTTATAATACCTGTCTTTATATTTATGGGTATTGAATGTCTATGCTGCATGTATATGTTTAATGTTATTTCCGTATGAATCTATGCATTTACAAAATGTGATTTTCTGCTTTAAGTTATATATATAAAGTTCCACAATATTTTTTGTGTGTATATGTTTGAATTTGCATACAACTCGAAAATTTTATGTGGCATAGCCTAGTTGGATGCTGGGGATGTTACAAACCCAAAACATTATCTTTGCACTTGGAACTATATAGGAATTCAATTAATGGGTTTGTATTCATGATTTTTCTTTTCTATGAAAGGCCAAGTATGAAATTGGACTACTCATTAAAAAAAAGTCACTCACACAAAGTGTTCTATTTTAAGTCATTGAACATGATTGCATTTTTCAACAATCAGATTCAATGATTGGTTTTTGGAGTTGTAGATTTACATATAACCATTAATTTTGATGCTCCACCTCACTCATGTATTCATTGGGTTTTTTAAAAGTGTCAATTTTGAAACCCTAACCTGATATTGAACTGCAGGTTTGAACTATTGGAATCACTCGAACTTATTCTTTTTATTATCTGATTGCCAACTCTTATGGAAAACAATTACAAGTTCTTTTGAAAATGTTTATCGATTTCACTTCAAGATTGAAGTTACTCATCGAAACTATAGGTTTAAAGATTTGCTTTATATGGTTATGATTTTTGAACACTGCTCTTTCAAACTTATATACATATGATGTAATACAATCGAGCTTAGGTTATTCTTTTGGTTGTTTGCAGACTGTTGAATTTTTTTATCAATGTGTCTTCTTTTGGGTAAATAGTGATGTGGTTGAACTTGCCTTGATTGTCATAACCATCAATATCACTCACATTTTATATTTATGAATGGTTGTTCGAAGGATATTATGAAATTGTGAATAGAGAATGATGAGATAATTGTTATAATGGTATTGAACAATGGATATCTGTTTCAATAAATAGTCTTTATGGATTTTAAGACTTGTTGTTGAAGCTTTACACATACATGACTGTGACAATTGAATTTACATATGGATATGATTAAGTAAGAGTGTATGTGGCTGTTATTTTTCATTTGGTGGAAAAATGAAGAAAAATATAAGGATGATTGCAGACTCATTTTAACCCTCCATTTATTTCACTTTACACAAATTACTCCCTTCAATCCCTTCCATTATTTCCTGTTATCATATGGGCCCTATCTATGTAACTAAGATAAAATAAATGAGATAAGAAATGACACAGTTTGGATATATGATCAAAGGAAAGTTTCTGTTATGAAAATTATGAAATGCAAACTGTACACTTCTCTGGAATGGTTGGACAATTTTGACTGATGATTTAGTTCATTAAAAGAAGTCATATTTTTATTAAATAGTCTCCCTCATCAATCTCACTTTTCATAAGTTATTCCTTAAACTCCATCTCATTAAATTCCTTTCTCCATTATATTCCTATCTATATAATAAAATATGCATAAGAAAGAAAATTGTTTGATATAGTTAGCATGGTAAAAAGAACAAAGCAAATGATAAGAAAATATATGTGGATTGGTAGAAACTTGTATAGATTGAAATAAAATATGGGCATTATGATTTTAGAAGTTATGATCAACAAGTATAGTTTTCATATTTTGATGTTGTCTATTGGATGTGATGGTTGGATGATGTATCCCTGTCCCCATTGCATTTTCCCCTCTTCATATCCCATTTGTATTTCACGACAGTGTTGTATCAAATCGAATTTAATCATTTAGATAAATTGTATTAGATGTCTATCTTAATGTTGCTTTTTACTTGTGATAATTGGAATGTCATGGTTTTAGACGAGTTTCTTCAGTAGAGGAAGCAACATAGGAGGAATTTGAGAGAAACACTTATGATAAGGTTTTCTCTTGTTTCATATAGAGATTTCTAAAATTCATATTTCCATTTCCTTAGTTTCTTAAAAAGGCTTAATCCTCTTGTTGATAGCAGGATATTTCTAAACGTGGAAAATAAGAAAGGACTATGAAGCATTGATATTTGACATGCTTCAAAAGGTCATTCAATTCTCTTGATAGTCTATATGGTTTTATTATAATTTTTGAATTAAGTTTCAAGTTTGATTAAGATTAATTTTCAGAGTCAATACTTGGTTGATCCAATGTACACAGTCTTGGTATTTTTCTTTCAAAGACCAGTTGTCTATGTATGGTACTAAATTCCATCTTATACTTTTAACTATGATCTTGGTCCTCACCCTCACAGGGGTTTGAAAATAGGCATTCTTGCTATAACTTAGAAAACATTTTATCAATAAAATCTGTTTTTTCTCAATTGAAACTTGTGTATTTCTTATTTTCATATTGTAATATTTCTTTACTTCATTAATTTCTATTCATTAAGAATTTACATAAAACATTTTTACATTTTCTTTTAATACTGAAACAAATAATTTTAAAATAACATCAGGTCCAAGAACATATTTCTTGAGGGTTGATTGATATTTTTGCAAGGCTATAAACGAAGGGTGACATTCCCGCCTATCTTACCTTAGCCTAGTAAGATTCAAAAATGCTTGAGCGTGGACTTTCCACTTCTCTCATCAACATTTATTTGGATACCATACTGGGGAGTAATCTATTACTCTCTAGTTTTTTTCTTTTGTATATTTTGTATTATTTTAATGACTTTTCCTACCCGGAAACAACTCGATTTTAGATTTTCTGATTAGAAAAACATTGCTTCTTGTCTTTTTTACTTTTTTCTTGAAACTACTCACAACCAAGAATAACTCGAACCTTCTTGGGAAGCCATTGCTAGAGACATTGAAATTTAAGACCAAAGAGAGGCATTTCAGAGGAAACATCATAACATATCTCCTCAGTGATTCTAATGTCATATGTCCACCCATTCATGCAATTATAGATGTCAAATGGGCCAGTCTCCCGAATTTAATCCTCTTTTAGAAATAGGAAGGAAAAAAGAGGTTGTTCAAAATATTCAGGCCAGACTTAGAAGGTCTTTATTTAATTCATCTTTAGAAATAACTGGTATTTTTTATTTTGTCTCTTTTCCCTCATAACAGAGTTTTTAAACTTGCCTGTCCCCAGTGGAGTTGCAAATTATGTTACGAGGGAAAATCTCTCTATGGCAAGGGTGAACCACAACAGACAGGTATGACTGCAGAAATCTACTCAATTCCAACATATGCTTTATAAACCAATGTGCTATTGAGATAAGAAAGAAACCTACCTCGTTCCAATGTTTGAAGATATCCACCGTTGAGCACTCCGACTCAAAGTTTTATACTTACGACAAGTTATCAACAAACAAGCAGAGCAAGCATATGGTGATAATATAAAAGGTTAGAACATTAGATAGAATAATCCATTAATAAACATTACAAACATGCCCATGGATAATAATCATATATTTGCATGATACCAATAGGAATGGAAAGGAGTATTTATATTAATGAATGACCAACATAAGTGATAACATTACAGACTTCTGTGTCGGCACGGTTCGAAACCAAGAAACCAGGTTCCTTCCAATTGGGCCTCCACCACTTCAATCCTCCACCAAAGGCAAACTCATAGAAAAGAGACAATGAGGTTCTCTCAACAATAGGGAAAGATCTTGGGGGCTGAACACTATGTTCAGACTTGAGGGACAAAGGGATGCAGACTCAATATGAAGTAATTTCTCCAGAGTAACTTTTCTCTCAAATTTGAATGCTTTCTCCTTTTTTCCATATCTTGGAATTGTGCTCTTATAGCCTTCAAAATGCAACTTAAGGGTCGAGTCAGAATGTTTCTAGTATATGGAAGGCCAAGGATCATAGATATCCTGTCGTGACATGGAAACCCAACTTCATTTTATATTTTCTAGCACAAATCCCGATGTACGCGGGCTGTAGTGAAGTAGCCTACATATACACTGTTGTATAGTAGATAGGGCGTGTATATGTGAAAAACTATGTATTTTTATCTCTGGATTCATCAAAAAGGGATGAGAAGTCTGCATAGGGAAATGGAAAAAGGCCCTCTGTGCAAGATAAATATGGTGAGGCAAATCTTTCTATAACACAAATATTGTTGCATTAGATTGGGCTCCTCGAGAGGATGTTATGATGGTAGATACAAGGAATAAGTCATATGAAAACAAAGGGAAGGGTGGTAATCCAAAGACTACCTTTTCCCCAAGTTCATCCTCCCAACAAAAAAACTCTCAGGTTACTAAGGGTAACCAAAGTCAAGAGGTTTCTACCTCTTCCCCTTCTTCTTATAAATACAACATTATCAAATAACTAGCCACAATTAAAGAACATGCAACTTTATTGGATATGGTTTCCGTCCCTGAACAACATAAGCATCTGAAATTTTTTATGGAAGGTACAACTTCTATTGTATCTATTGTATCTGAAGAATCTAATGAAGAAGAATTATACATAAATAAAGTAGTTGTAAATAATCCTAGGAGCTATGTAAAAAATCATCCATTCTATGTATCAGTAAAAATTGTGGATAAAATCACGCATTTCTACTTGATTGATGCTGGGTCAGGTCCCAATGTAATGCCAAAAATTATAATGGAAGAGTTGGGTCTTTCATGCACCAATGAAAATTATAAAAGTATGATGTATTATAATAGTAAGAAACACATAACAATTGGAGAAATCAAATATGTAACATTGGTCCTATGTGCACATCTATAAATTAGGACTACCTATATTATTTAGGTCATAGATATGCCACTTAGAAATTATTCTATAATTCTAGTAAGAGATTGGAAAGATTTCACTGGTGGGTACATTTCTTTGGATGGATGACACATGTCCCTCCCCCAAAATGGAAAGAATAATTATTGTCCTCATGGAAGGACACATCTCACCATACATTGAAAGTCTTCCTCAGCCTAATGTAAATTATGTTGAAGAAGATATTTGTGTATATTCTATATTTCTTGAAGAAGATGATGATTTTGTTTTACCCTATTCAGGACTTGAATATAGAGTTTGGCATATACACTTTGATGGTGCTTGTTCTAGTGAGGGTAATGGTGCAGGTGTTATATTATACTCTCCCATAGGAAATATTCATAATTTTTCATATAGATTAGAATTTGCTTGCAAAAATAACATTACATAATTCGAAGCCTTGATCTTAGGAATTGAAAATGCTTTTAATATTCACTGTTATCACCTAACTATGTTTGGGGATCTTGAATTGATTATAAATTTGGTTAGAAAAATATATACTCCTGCAAACAAGTTAATGAAAATATATACTCAAGCAGAGTGGTATTTAATATCAAACTTTTTGTCTTTTAACATCACTCACATCAGAAGAGAATTGAATTCTATGGCTGATAGGATTGCTGTTTTTGATGCAAATCCTACAAGGTAACTACTGCCTCAAAGACCGGATTGTACATTCATGTCCTTATATCTTCCTAATTTCTCGAATAATGTAGAATATTGGCAATTCCTTCCTGATGATGAGAGAATTTATGCTTTCATACAAAATGAGCCTCTTAAGAAAAAGGAAATTATATCTTTAGAAGACAATAAAATTACTAAGGGACTGACTCCTCTAGAGAGTTCATTCTCATCAAGTGATGTTGGTAATAAAAAGAATGTAGAAGAAGAGGAGTCTAAAAGAAAGATTGGTGATATAGTCTCTTTGAATATTGGAACTCAGGATAAACCAAAGATTTTAAAGATGGAGCCTAATGTTCAGATGAGGAGAAACATAAATTCATGGAACTATTCCATGAATTCAAAGATGTTTTTTCCTGGTCATATGAGGATATTTGTGGTTTTGATACTAATATCATACAACATTCTATTCCTATCAAGGAAGAAGAAAAAGTGTTTAGGAAAAAACAAATACCTATCAACTGTGCCCTAGAGGCAATGATAAGAAAGGAAGTTGAGAAATTAATCAATGCTCACATCATTTTCCTATAAAATATTTTGAATGGGTGTCAAATCTTGTCCCTGTACAAAAGAAGAACGATGATATCGGGTCGTGTGTTTATTTTTGTGCTTTGAATAGGGCAAGTGTAAAAGATAATTTTCCTCTTTTGAACATGGATTTAATTTTACAACAAGTGGTAGGGTCACAAATGATGTCCCTTCTTGATGGTTTCTTAGGTTACAATCAGATCAAAGTCAAGAGGGTAGATAAGTACAAAACCACATTTACTACTAATTGAGGAACCTTTACTTACAAAAGAATTCCATTTGGCTTAATAAATGCAGGTGCACTTTTCAGAGGGTTATGCAAATAGCCTTTGACGATCTTATTGGTAATATAATTCAAGTTTATCTAGATGATTTAACTGTTTATTCCAGAAATCGACAATATCACTTTGATCATCGTAGAAAAGTTTTCTTACGATGTAGGAAGTTTGGAATGCCTTTGAATCTGACAAAATATATCTTTGGTGTCACTCAGGATAAGATTCACAGTCACATCATATTTGATTCAGGAATTAGTATTGATCCCAAGAGGATTACTACCATTCTAAATATTCAAGCCCCCACTTCTAAAAGAGAAATTTAATCTTTTATGGGAAAAAATAATTTTGTTAGAAGATTTGTTCCTGATTTTGCTGTAATGGAATGAAATTTCAGAAGAGGCTTTCATCGGAATAAAAAAAAATCATTTTTGCATCGGTTTTGGCGAAATTGAACTTCGAAAAAGATTTCATTATTTACACAAATGCTACTGAATAAGTGATATCTTCTATCCTTCTTGAAAAACATGATCAAAATAATGACCAAACTACAACTTACACGCGTTAGAGTCTATCATATGATGAATTCAAATATACAATAATTGAAAAACATGCATATGCTCTTGTTTAAGTTATAGAAAAATTTCGATACTATATCTTAGGAAAACATACACATGTAAAAGTCCCTATGCTTTCTATCCATTTTTTTTCTCAAACTCATATTTCAAGGAAACTTGCACATTAGCTTGCGAAAATTCAAGAACACTATTTCATGATAATAACTTCTCATATAATCAAGGGACTAGATCTAGATTTACATCTGTCTCAACATTCTGAGCCAAGTGTAACTTTTGAAAATGATGAGGATGCTCTATCTACACTTTTTCTTATTCAAAGTGAAAATTATGAGTTAGTAGAACATCATTGGTACAAGGAAATTATCTATTATTTACAGTTTAAAAAACGTCCTAATAATCTAGAAAGCATCAACACAGGAAGATTTGTTTGGAATCCTGTAAATATCTGATCTTGGGATATTCTCTTTTTTGGATAACCACTGTGTTATCACCTTAAAAATTTTCATGTTGGGATCTAAAATTTTTAGAAATTTAGTGAAACGCTATACCACAATAGAGGCGTGATAGTTTAGGGGGCCCAAATATATCCCATGAAATATAGATAAATATAGCAGAGGCAGGAAGGGAGTATCTCGATGGATCGTCGATTTTGAAGAATCCCAAATCCACGGTTGAGGCCCACATCAGGTTGACAAATAGCATGAAACTTAATGTCGCGAAGGCATACTGGGGAAAACCATTATGGTTTTGATGAGGAATGCGTGGTTCTCTTGCACATACATCGGGGTAGACAACAGATTGCCCAAAACCACTTTTCCCATGGCCCCGATGTCACGTGATTCAAAATGTCACATCAATAACTCATGGGAAGGATGGCAGTTGGTCAAATCACTCCACATCATTGGTCCAGGTACTTTCCCAGATGACGTATCAAAAGGATTCCATCACATAACTAACTCAAAGCTCATCATTCGAAATGGATTGATGAACCGTGGCACACCAACGTACTATGACAGTAATTTGTGATTAAAATGCAAAGACTATGAAATCTCAGATATGAAATCGTTTTATCCTACTCTGGGAAATTTCCATCTTATGCATAAGAAAAACAAGCTTGACCTGTGTTGATTTCCTGAGTCCTGTAAATTTAAAGGGTGGATGAATCGCGACCTCTACAAAGTCTGAAAGGTATGGATAATACTCATGAAACGATGTTTGCTGCGACTAGGTTCTCAACTAATGTGACAAGAAGGTCAATAAGTAAGAAAGAAAGATGGGTCTTGCAGATATTGGCAACTAAATTTCATACCAAACCTACAACTGAGATAGATTCAGGGGTCAAATTAAACGTCGTTATGAGGGATCTCATTATAAATGAGCACGCAGACAACACCTACCATCCAACCGCAAAGAGGAAAAGGAGAAAAAGGCAGAGGATGGAGGCCAAGACTGAGACGATAGAGAGCGTTGGAGAAAATCTCGCTTGGTTAAGTACCCTGGAAGAGGATATCGCCAAGTTGAGGTAAATCCTTAGGTAAATTTAGGTATGTTTCATAAAGTTTTGGACAGATGGAGGCTTAAGAGAAGGGAGTCCTGATATGATAGACCGGTTACTAACGGTCCCTTTAAATTGTATAACTGTTCTTCCTTTTTGTAACTTGTATCTATTTTAGAATTATGAGGAAGTCGGAACATTTTAAATTCCACGTGAAATTCCTCTATATATGTTTGGTCTCAAGAGTACAGAAACATGGAGAAAAGAGGAGCCTATCCTCTGTGCAGGAAAATTTTGTAAATATCTGGGGATGGAATGAATACATGGATGCAAAGGCAGATTTCAAAATTTTTATGAAAAGATTCTAACTGGTGGTGTTATGAGTCTCATTTTCTCTCATAGTGTGTGATTCCCCTTATTCTGCATTTCATTTTTGCTTTCCTATGTCTAAATTGAGAAATTAAAAGTCTAGAATTCATTATTCAATGCTCTTGGCTTGGCAATTTAGACTATGTTTATCTCTTCTAAACCATTTCATAATTCATTACTATAATTCTCTGATAATAGTTGTGTGTTTCTTTTCTTTTGATACCATCTAAATTTTCAAGTATAAACTCAAAAGTCACTTCCTCATTTAGCCTTTTCCTCTTAATTGTTATTATGATTTGACAATACATCCTACATTCCTGACCCCATAGCCCAAAGGTCATCTTCAGTTCTTCAAAAAACTTTATAAAAACCCCCAAAACAAACCAAATCTAGCCATCGATTGCCATAGATATATCAAGTGACATGAGAGAGCCCTCTCTGAGTTGAGAAAGCTAGTGACTCAACTCTAAAGCTAGTTGAAATAGTTACCTCTATCGTTTGTCTATTCATCCAGACATATTTACAGAGTGCTAACATTTTGGCACCGTTTCCAGGGATGAAATTGAAATTTTTTCCCTGGGAAGAACGACATGGTTGAGTTCTAGGGTCTGAGAGAAACAGACATGTAGGCACATACTGGATGTATTCTTTCTTTGGTGACTCCACACCAGTTTGAAGGCAACTCCACTGATAAAATAATCCTGAATTTCAAATGGCGACTCCACTCTCAATGATTCAAGCACAAGACAGAGACTTCACTGAAAGATGAGACCCCTTGATAGGGGCAAGGAAAAAAATCATGGAGGAAAACAAGTACTCAAAATGGGACCTCTTCCAAAGAATTTTACTTTTCATTTTGAGTTGCCTCTGCTCCTTCCTTGAACATGTCAAACAAATTTTCCTTTATCTATTGCATTTTAATGATGATCATGAAAGACTTGCAATTATATTTCCTTCTCTCTATGTTGCACATGCATACCCTCACCTTGTCGCTGGTTCTTATAAAAAGTTTTCACCTGGGCCATGCAATGACAATGACCAAGTTGATGAATCCCGTGAGACCCAGGCCGATGTTCCTTCCACAGTTCTTATTCCAACATCCCCAAGGCCCAACATATATATATATATATATATATATATATATATATATATATATATATATATACCATTAAAGCTACCCCAAACCCTTCATGATTTCCCCCCAAATTTCTATGAGTACCTACCTGTGTTTTCTAGAGAATCGAATATCATCTCAGCTGAAAAGAACATTCAAGGGTTTGATCATTTTATAGATTTATTCAAGATTGACCACGATGATATGTGTATGAGGGTTTTCTCTCAATCCTTGAAAGGAGACACCAACAACTGGTTCAAACATTTACATCCAGAAACCATAAGCTCATGGGTAGAATTGAAAAAGTTTATTTTAAAGTTTTGGGGCAAGGAGAAATCCTTAGAACTGCAACTCACTGAGTTTTATGCCTTGAAAAGACACAACAATGAAGCTATTTCTGTATTCAGTAGAAATTTCTCTAGCGTCTATTATAATTTGTCAGAAGAAATTCAACCCTCTGAAGCTGCTGCCATGCTCCATTATGAAACTACTCTTCATCTAGATTTTTCTTTCCTCACGATGGAAAGAAGACAACGGGCATCAGCTCTAAAGCTGGTTGAAACAGTTACCTTTGTTGTTTGTCTATTCAACCGGACAGATTTACAGAGTGCTAACACACTGATGGAATGATGTTACATTGTATAGATGATATAGTATCCCAAACTATCTTGAAGCAAATTCATGTATTAGCAGATCTAGGCATCCACATTGGTGGTCATTTTTCCACAAAATCCACCACTTTAAATTTTTTAAGAAATGGATATTATTGGCCTTTTTTTAAAAAATATTCTCACAACTTTATGCAGGCTTTTAATGAATGTCAAAAATTTGCAGGAAGAGAACGATTTTCTGCCATGCCTTTACAATCAGTTCTCTTAGATAGCCTATTGTTTCTTATAGGCCTAAGCGACAGGTCTTGAACCAAGGCTGAAAACATATCCTGTAGTAGACTTTCGATCATCAGGGTTTCTGACCCAATCCAAATCATTTAAACCAACCAATAAAGTAGTCCCCCCAAAATTGTAATGTATCCTGAACTGAATTGTACCCCAGACATACTGAATTATCCTTTTATCTTCTTTCCAATGGATTTCATGGGGTGTTTTCATATACCGAGCAACAAGACCAACAAAAAAGGAAAGATCAAGATGAGTATGAGTCAAGTATAAGAGGCTACCAACTAACTAACGGTACAAAGTGGCATCAAATTTGGGAGAAGTATAGGTGGAAGAAAGCTTGACTCCAGAATGGAAGGGAGAAGGGGTTGGTTTACAATCTTGCATGTGGAAGAGACGAAGAAGGTCACAAGCATACTTAGATTGGGAAAGAAAAATTCCTTCATTGGTTTTCAAAACTTGGAGGGCAAGGAAATAGTGCAAAAAACCCAAGTCTGTCATTTCAAATTTCTTCTTAAGGCTTGTTTTCAGATGGTTTCGAAGTTTTGAGTCACTATGAGTAAGGATAAGGTCATCAACATAAAGGAAAAGGATTATGATATGGCTTACTACTTTCCTAGTATAGACATTAAGATCAAAATGACATCTAGAAAATCCGGTGTCAATAAGAAAGTTGTCCATTTTGGCATACCAAGCTCAAGGAGCTTGCTTAATACCATAAAGAGATTTCTTAAGGAGAGAAAAAAGGCTAGATTCATTCTAGACATAGCCAGGAGGTTGTTCCATGTATATTTATTATTGAAAATACCCATGCAAGAAGGTGGATTTAACATCCATTTGATGGACCTCCCATTTATGTGAGGAATTAAGGGTAAGAAAAAGGTGAAAGGAATTCATTTTGGCTACAGGGGAAAATGTTTCATTATAGTCAATTCCTTCAACATGGGAAAATCATTTGGTAACTAACTGGGCCTTGTTCCTTTCAACACTTCCATCTGATGCATACTTAGTTCTTTAGATCCATTTACATCTGACAAGTTTTATTCCTTTTGAAAGAGGTACAAGATCCCAAGTATCATTTTGATCTAGATTTATGAGTGGAACAAAATTAATAACATATTGAATACCATAACACATATATACAAAGAAAAACAACAAATATCCAGTGAACAATAACTTCTATTGAATAAATAAAATAGGCTGAAACTGTAAAACTGCAGAGCTGAAACAACTTGATCGAATGGTGGTAGCTATCTCTGAGAAGAGATGTGGCTGCTACGTGCATTCATCTGAGAAGAATGATTACAATGAGGCTCCATAGGAATTTTTAACATTACTCATGAATGCCAAAATCCTAGAAATCCAAAAACCTAACCCTAGGAGATGAAACACCAAAAGTTATGTGGGCCCCACTGGGTAAGTTGGTACCTCAACTTCCTGGGGTCGTAATGTTTTCATACGACCTCCGTTTTAAGCGTGTAATAGCCCTTTGGAAAGGTATTTTTGATAAATACACAAAAACACAATTTAGGGACCTAAAATGGCTCTAGAAGTACATAAAGATGTCCTGATATGAAAATTTCCAAAATAAGCCAGTTGGAATAGGTGGGCAGCCACCAATATCCACCTGGATGCTATGTAGGGATTTAAGACAACCCCATAAGTGCATAACCCCCAATTACAAAGAAAAGTCATCATTATATAGAAACATGCTGAACTAAAAAAAGTCAAGATGAGCTAGTTGGAATAGGTGGGTGGCCACCAATATCCATCTGGATCACGTTTTCCAGTAAAGAACGATACTCTTCATTCATTGCTGTATCCCACTCTGGATGACCTAAAGCTTCTGCAAATGTCTCTAGATCACAAGTCTCTAAAACTTGAACCAAAATAGAAGAGGCTCACTGGAATTGTGAACATGTCTGACACTGATATGAAGGATCACCGATAAGATCACCAACTGCTTCTCGTGTTGAATGAACCCATCTAGAAAGCGGTGGTGCTGGTGCTGGTTTAGGTTCAATGGAATCATATGGAGGAAGGTGAGTAGGAGAAGGATTTTTATCCTCACTATCACCATCTAAATAAGAAACCATAATAGGAATAGAAAAAGGCACAAACGTTGAAGATGGCTCGCAGGATGAAGAAGGCACAATCATCGAATTAGGCTCGCAGGCCAAGATATTTTCATAAAATTTAACATCTCTTCTAGTAATAATTTCATTACAATGTGGTTGAAGAAGTCTGTAACCTTTGAAATCTTCAGAATAACCAACAAATATACACTTCTCACTTTTAGGCTGCAATGCTTTCCTTTTCTCATAAGGAATGTGAGCCCATGCTATACTGCTAAATACATGAAAGTGACTTACATCTAGTTTAATTTTAGTCCATTCTTCTTCCAGTGTTATATTTTCAAGAGCCTTTTGTTGGAGTGCAATTTATTATGTAATTTACACAATTTAAGACTTCCGCCCAATACTTTAGACTTAATTCCTTAGATTCGATCATACACTTATCCATTTCTTTTAATGTGATGTTCTTGCTCTTAACAACACCATTTTGTTGAGGTGTATATGGAACAATGTGTTGCATTTGGATGCCCTGTGTAGTGCAGTAACTTGTAAAATTGTTGTTCACATATTCACCTCCATTATCTATTCTTAACCTTCAAATTTGATGTCCAGATCGATTTTCTACAAGGGCCTTGTAGGCAAAAAACTTGTCAAAAAAATCGCTCTTAAGTTTTAAGAAGTAGACCCAAGTACATATGGAAAATTCATCAATGAAAGTTAAGAAATACTTGCACCCAGAAAAATAAGGAGAAGAGAGTGGACCACACAAGTCATTGTGAACAATATGCAAAGGGCTCGAGGCATGCTAAGAGGCATATTTGTCAAAAATATCCCAATGATGTTTGCCGAGAACACAACCAGAACAAACACCATCTCTGCATGAAACAAGAGGAAGACCAATCACCATCTGTTGATTACATAGTTTTTGCAATGAATGATAGTTTAGATGACCAAACTGCTCATGCCAAAGTTCTCTCAAGTCATCACTATGAGCAACAAAAACTGATGGAAAAGATGATGACCCAAATTTGTCAAATTTGTACAACCTGGTAATATCATCAACAATTCCAGTTGCAAGAACATGTTGAGGTTCTTTTAGATCCTTGATTACAACTTGGTGAGGTGAAAAATCTACGGTTTTACCTTCACCCGAATGAGTGATTTGATATATTGATAGAAGGTTATAGGAAAGACTTGGAACACATAATACATCATTGAAATGACCATTATCTAACTGAATTGTTCTAGATCCTACAACACCAAGAGATCTATCATCACCAACAAATATTTTCTTGGTGTTACATTCACTTAGAGTAGAAAATATGGATTTCTCCTTATCCATATGATAATATGCTCCAGAATCAATAATCCACTCATCAAAAGAAGAAGTGGAAGTTGCATTGAAGGAAAAACCAAAAGTAGAAAGTGCATGTCCATGAGAAGAAGAAGTAGAATCAATACTGGTGTTGTGCTTCTTCATTACTGCTTCTAAAGCTGCCATATTCTTGAAACACTTGGACTCATCATGACCATATTTCCCACAAAATTTGCAATGCATGTTAGTATTCTTATTTTTATATTTTTCTCCTTTGTCACCATTAGAAGCTGAAGCTACCTGAGTGGGTTTGAGACTCTTGTTTTGCTTGTTGTTATGTTGAGGATGTTTCTTCTTGGGATTCTTGGGTTTATCTTTCTGCTGGGATACTAAGGCTTTGTTGGAGGTATCTGTAGTGTTGATCACTCCAAGTTGTACAAGCTTATCTTTCCCTATAATCAAAGCATCACAAAAGGACTCAAGAGTGGGTTTTTAATAAGATTTCCCTAGAGCCTCTCTCATGGAATAGAAGGTAGATACATACATAGAATCTACACTACCTAGCTTGGAAATAATAATATATATGCAACACTCTTTCTCCAGATTTATGTTACACTCTTCATATAAAATTATAAGTGCTTTAAACTTAGATAGATAGTCGTCAATGCAAGAAAAATCATTTGGACTTAAATTCAATATTTGATTTTCTAAGTGACGTGCTCGAATAATATTGTGTTTACCAAACAAAAATTCAATATTTTCCCAAGCTTCATCGGGGTCATCAATTTCTTGAAGGTGGAACCTTAAATAAGGAGA
>ML830970.1:0-15986 GCA_009831015.1 Picea engelmannii | reverse complement strand
AAGAGTCAAGCCAAGTACAAGACAAGACATGACAAGCATCGTGTTGATCACAGTTTCCAAGTTGGAGATGAAGTTTGGATTTACATTAGTAAGGAGAGGCTTAAAGGAGAAGGTAAAAAATTGAAACCAATTTGATATGGTCCCTTCAAGATTATTGACAAGATTGGTAACAATGCATTCCGTTTAGATTTGCCTCCTTATATGCAAATGTATGCAGTTGTTAATGTTGAGAATTTGAAATTGTATGAGCCTCCTTTGATTGATGATCAAGGAGAGCATGCTCAGATTCCTTCTATAGATGATTTTTCCCCAGAATATCTTACAGAACTGCATGAAGACATAATCCTTGACAGAAGAATGAGAACTTCAAAACGAGGAAATGTGGAGTATCTTCGAGTTGGTCTTAAAGGCACACATCCAAGCAAATACAAGTGGATTGAGGTTGGCAAGGTGAGGGAGCTATACCCTCATCTTTAGATAGACTGAAAATAGTCTTTTGGAGGTCCAAAATCTTTCCAATGGGGAGGTGTGATCCAGGGGATCAAATTTTGCTCAAAATTCAAAGTGCTTGGAATCACTTCAAATCGAACGGGAGCATAGGCCTCATCATCACGAACCCAATGCAACTCATTTGGGTTCAAACGGACATCGGATGAGAGAGATATCACATTCTGTTCAAAATGACAAACATGCAAAAACAAATTGTGCTGACTGTACAGTCCGTACAGATGCTGACATGGCATGTCGTATGACACGTGGAAGGACCGTACAACATGTGGCAGGAATTTGTGTGGACAGTTGGCGTATGACATGGCTTGTTTTCAATGAATGGGATGGTGACACGTGGCCCAATCAATGGCCGCCACGTGTCATCTAGATATTGGTTTAAAAGTTATCCGGGTAGGGTAAAGCCTTGGGAAGGGCCGCCCAACTGGTGCGCCCACATGTATTACTTAACATATATATGGGTTTAAATTTATTTGAGTTTGAAATGATGTGAAATGGGGTGCGGACCGGGCCAGGGCTAAGCCCCGACCCACAATTACATATATATGTCATATGACCATTGCTATGGGCGTTTAAACCCGCGGTTATATCCATGTTATGTGACAATTGTGGTGTGCGCGCGGTTAAAACCCGCATTTATATATATGTTATGTGACCATTGTGGGGTGTTCGTGTTAAACCCATGGTTATGTATATGGTTTAAAAAACTTAACCCTTGTTTGTATTGCGCGCGGTCATGTGGTGACCATGTGCCCACAGACCTTGGTGGTTAGGGGCTAGGCGCGCCCATAATCGTCCTACAGTTCACACCGTTTGTGTGGTTGCACCTAGTGTTGAGTTTTAACACATAAAAGCATGTGGGGGCTAGGTTGAGGCAACAAGGGTGCATTTTGGCGATCTAGAGACAACAAGTTTGAAGGGGAACTTCCAGGAAGCCTATCTTCTTCAATTTTTGGCCAAACGAGGTGCCAAAAAAGCCCAGCTAGGGGTTTTTGGATGTTCTGAAGCCATTGCAGCCATCTATTGTCATTTTGAGCATTGTAAAGCACATTTTTGAGCACTTTGAGCAAATAATACAAAAGATCCATTGGAAGCTAGACCAGGAGATGTAGCCCAAGAGAGGGGTGAACTCCTTTATCATTTGTTGTGTTATGTGTTTTTCTGTTCACTGTTTATTGCTGCTGTTTATATGCATCTTGAATGAGTAATTTCTATAAAAAGTTGTGTTGTAAAATTGATCCATTTGCATTTTAACACATGAATTAAATCTTTCAAATAATTTCAAGAATACAGGTCTTCTTCATTTTTAGATCACTGTTGTCCACTGTTGGCCTCATTATTGTTGTTTCTCTCTTGCTTAAAAAAATAGACACATTAATTTATGGGAAAAATCAATCGTGAATGTATTTTACAAGCAATCAACAATTAAAGTCCATTGATTTTATTTACCATGTCGTTCAAAGGGGAAGATTGTATTTTCCACATGCTTTATCGATGTTCAAACATGGCTTGAAAGTTGAACTTGAAACCAAGCCGGAGGTCTTCCTTAGTTGTCATAGTTTTGAAATGACCCCCCTACACAACATAAAATCACAAATTTGGCTTATTGGATGCAATTAAATAAAAGTTGGATGATGATATGAATGCTATGGTTTAATTATTTGGTACTTACAATTCATGTTTTTAGTTTCACGTAACTATCCTAGCCAAGTTTATGCTGCCTGTGTTTTTATAGTCTTTCCTTGGTTTCTTTTGATGCGTTTAGGAGCTTACAATTTTTTTTGAAGAGGTTAGATATGGAAATTTTAATTTAGAACTAAAGAAAATTTAGCATATTAAATTCAAAATATCATATACCTTCTTGGACCAGGTGGCATCTTTCCTTCTTTTCTCATTGTTTTCTCCTTTGCATCCTCCATTAGAGTCTTCCACTCACTCTTGGGAATCATCGAAGGATGCTCATACCTAGTGTTTTTTTGCAAATGAACCCTATATTGATCCCTCACATATTTCAAATATGTATTGGCCAACGATGTGACTCCACTTTTGTTGAAGGATTCGCCAAACATGCCCACCAAGTAGTCAATAAGATCTTTTTCCAAATTGGCATTCCGAGCATTCCACCGTGTGGGTACGGTGGGCCCAAAAATATCTAAGGCCTTGTCATTCATTTTCTTAAAAAAATTGTTATTTCTTGCGAAACAATATGCTCATTAATTTAAAATAATTGGAGAGATGTACGTTTCAATTAGATAATAGGGAATAATTAGGACATTCATAACTTGATATTTTTGGTATCTTGATCGAAACAATGTTCTTTTCCACAAAAAAGGTAACTGACATTGTTCCCTTGTTGGTAACATGTGTCGATCTAGGAAAGAAATATGTAGAATCACCAATTGGGTCATCTCCACCATCATGTGAATGGTTTGGCATGCATCAGGAGGGTGTGTGATGGGTACTAGAAGGTGTAGTAGTTATATTCATGGGGCTATTAGACATAGGCAAAGATAAAAATAGCCTCGTAGGTATGTGGCTTGTGCTAGGATGTTGTGGCATTGGTACATCACTACTACCAACACTAGCCTCACAAGAAGTCTCATGACCATCTCTCAAAAAATCCTATAGAAAGAAAACATTTTTTGTTCAGATCATATAAAAGTAGAAAACTGAAATTCATTAATAAATATATGTGATAAATAATCTTTTTAAAATATGGCACTTACCCCATATCATTGTATATCTTCCATCAAAACTCTGCACCTTTCTTTGCTCTCCTCCATTGGTTCACACTTAGATAATGCAATAAATTCCCTATTTTCCTTTCTCATAGCCTTTTTAATTGTCTCCATCACTTGATAGATTCAAACAATTCATCATCATCACCCACATTCTCAAAATCGGGTGTGGAAAACTACATATATCAACAAAAAAACAAGTTAATTCAGTTATAAAAACAATAATAAAATTCAATTTAAATGGGTATGGATATTGTTATTCATTTACTTGGTTCATGGTTGGTGCCTTCCCACAATCACCTTGCCACAATATAAGAAGCATGCAATGTTAAAATATTATGTTATAATATAAAAAACATGAGATATTAAAACAAATGTGAAAGATAAAAAACAAGAGTCATTAAATAAAGGATGGGTGAAGTTATGGTGCCAACATCCATCTTATACAATGGATCAACATCCATTTTCATTCATATTCCTATGAAAACCATTCATATGTTCATAATTTGTCTAAAGACACACCTCTACTAAAAAAGCTCATCTAAACCGTATTTTGATAAAAGAGAAAAAAATGCCATTTTTTATTCCATAAACATCGTAATATGTAACAACTATCAACTGTATGAAAATAAAATAAAAATAGTACTTTCAATATATGCTCATTAATATGCTTTAATAATGACTTAAGTTGAGAAGAGTAAGTTCAGAATGGTAGAATGATGATGAATGGTATACATGATAACATGGTATGAGCTTGGCTAGTTCCAGACATTTTTTCTTTAGGATTTAAACTTGCTCTATTTTGTAAATTCTCTGTATGCCAATATAATGATGAACCATGAATCCAAGAAGGACAAGTGATCATGAAATACCCAACAACTGAATATTTGTTTTTAAAACCAAGTCATTGTTTTGATTTCCCTTATAGAACATAGTACATGCATGTCTTGAAATAATAACTTATTGAATATTGAGCACACACTTATAATGATAGGGGGGGTGAATCAATATAAGACAATTTTTTTCTTTTCCAAACATTCATCAACCATAAAAAACAACCACATATGAGAGCTATTAACTGCAAAACATGGAACATAAGATTTATGTGGAAACGATTTTGGGAGAAAACCAAAACAATTCTCTTTATAATTCTTTGTAGCAAGCAACCTACTATTACAAATATTTTTAGGCACCAACCTATTGGAGACACCAATACCCACTGGTACAAATCCCGATAGGCACCAAACTACTTTTACATATTTTCGTAGACACAATCTACATGAGACGCCAGTCTCCACCACTAAGAACCAACTTAGCAAGAGACACCAATCTCTTTGTTTGATTAGGACCAACCTACTCTTACATATATTCATATACAACAATCTATAGGAGACACCAATCCCCACTGCCAAATAACAAATTATAAAGAAACACCAATCTCTTTATGTGAGCTGCACCAAAATTCACCAAGTATGCTTGCTACTTCTTCCTTCACTAGGTCTACTCGCTGCTTCTACCTTCACTAGGTATACTCATTGCTTCTTCCTTCACCAAGTCTTCTCACTACTTCTTCCTTTACCAGGTTTGACCAAATTTTTAATTTCCAAATGGTGACTTTCCCAAATCATGTTGTTTTAGGCCTCTTCCCAAGAACAAACTTGTACAACATTCCACATATCCAATTTTGAAAACATGATTATGAAATTTTTACATGAGGTACTTTTGTATGTCTCCTCTATTCTCTAAATTTTTGACAGTCTAAAGAGTCCCAGAAAGGAAGTTAGTGAAAATGCGAAACTGACTAGTTTGAACCCGATCTCAGGATCATTAAGAAACCCTAACTTCCACAGAGTATATCTCAAAAATTAAAACACACAAACATATGAAATTTATATCTAAGGTACTTATGTATGTATCCTCTATTATGTAAAAATTCCATAGCCTATAGAGTTCCAAAAAATAAGTTATAGTGAAAATTCCAAACTGACCTGTTTGAAATTAATCTCATGACCATTCAGAAACCCTACCTCCCGTAGATCATATCTCATAAAATACAATGAAACAACATATAACGTTTTTATCTAAGGTATTTCTGTATGTCTCTTCTCTTATGTAAAACTTTCACATTTTGAAGAGTCCCAAAAGATAAGTTACAGTGAAAATTCCAAACTGACTTGTTTGAAACTGATTTCAGGAGCATTCGAGAACATTAACTTATATAGGGAATTTTCGCCGAAATTATAGCGAACCATCATCTGAAATTTTATCTCATGTACACCAAGATCTCTCCTCCGTCTCTTAAAAGAATTTCAATGTCTGAAACATCACAAAAAATAAGTTATAGTGAAAGTGCAAAGTTGACTTGTTTGAAACTGATTTTAGGAGTATTCAGGAACTCTAACTTCTATAGGGCATACTTTCGAGAGTATATCGAACCAACACCTGGAATTTTTACCACATGTACACCAAGATATTTTTTCCATGTATGGGTGGAAGACAATCTATTTGTTCATATTGATGTCCATCATCGACCATAGGCTGGACCAAAAAGTACTCAGGAACCTACTATCTCAATCTAAAATAATGGTCCGTGGGAGCCAAAAATGAACTCAAACACATTCAAAGAAGAGCTTAGTGGTTGCCTTGTCTATGGTGCTCTTCTTGTAGGATGCCAAAACTTCCAACTTAGAGAATTGATCAACAACCACAAAGACAAAGTCATTCCCATGCTTGGTTGAAGGTATAATGGACATGTAATCCATGGATATGGACTCCCAAGGCCTATCGGGAGTAGGTAGAGGAGTGTATAGCCATTGTTTCTTGATGGGAGGTTTGGAAATAGCATAGGAAGTGATGGATCTAATGTAATGGTAGACATCTTATTGAATCTTTGACCAATAAAATTTCTTTTGTAGTATTGCCACTTTTTTGTCCACACCAAACTATCCTTCCACCTGACTGTAATGAGATTCCCAGATAAGGTTTGCATGCTCGATTGAAGGAAAACAAAGATGGATTAGATGGCATAAAATTCCATTCTAGAGATGAAATTTTGTAACTATTTTTCCTACACTCAATGTATGATAGGTAACAACAAATTTAAAGTCACTATTGTATAATTATGGCCACCCGAACTTCTCATGCCCACAGAAGTTAAGAACTATGGTTATTTCCACAACTGGGGGTCGAATGAGGTAGTCTGTGACATGGTTGGTGCTTCCCTTATTGTACTTGATGTTCAAGTGGAATTTCTGTAGGTACATGGACCACTTCCGATGGCGGTCATTTTGTAACTTTCCTTCTGTTTGCATGAATTATAGAGGCCTATAATCAGTGTGGATGATCATTTCCATGTTTAGAATGTAATGCTTCCACTGTCGACATGCATGCACAATGGAGTGAATCTCTTTGTCATAGGTGGGGTATTTGTGAACAAAATCAAAGAATTCCCATGCTAAACAAGGTCTGCATCGATACCATAATATAATGCATCTGTCTCAATATCAAATGACTATTGGAGGTTTGGAAGAATAAGGATTAACGCTGAGCAGAGGTGGAATTTAAAATCATCGAATGATTTTGTTTGGGACACGGTCCAAACCAAATTGGCCTTTGATCCACCCTTGGTCACCTAGCTTAGGGCCCAAGCGATATGAGAGAACCCCAACACAAACTTGTGGTAGAATTTGGTAAGGCCCAAGAAGCTGCAGAGCTCAGTCAGTGTTTTCATGGTCAACCAATTGTGGATGAATTGGATCTTCGCTGGATCTACATGCACACCCTTATCATCCACAATGTATCCTAGATATTGGTATCTTTGCATGCCGAAGGAATACTTCTCCAAATTTAAATATAACTTGTGCTATCGCAGGGTGCCTAAGACTTGCTGAATGTGCTCCAAGTGTTCCTCCCATGTTTTTCTAAACATGATGATGTCATCCAAATATATGACCACAAAGGATTTTATGAATGGCCACAATATATCATCCATCATCTGCATGAATGTGGCTGGGGCATTAGTCAAGCCTAAAGGCATGGCCAACCACTTGAAGATACCTTCTTTATACTTGAAGGATGTATTCCATACATCCAATTTTTCAATAAACACCTAGTGGTATCCTGGCTTCAGATCAATATTATTGAAAAATTTGGCTCCCTTGAGCTGATAAAAAAGATCATCAATTTAGGGGAACGATACCCTTTCTTGACTATGATCTTGTTTAGGGCCCTATAATCAATACAAAGTCTCCATGTCCCATCCTTATTCTGTACCAAAACAATTGGGCTCCTTCAAGGTGAGGATATTGGTCCGATGTGGCCCTTCAGAATTAGTTCTTGGATCTAGCATTTTATTTCTTCAATCTCCATAACAAAATTCTTGTATATAGGGTTTTTAGGCAGAGGAGAATCGGGTGTCAAATCAATTGAGTGCTTTACCTAACAATGAAAAGGCATACCAGTAGGAGAGGAAAATATGTGTTTGTGATCTTCTACTACCTTGTCCACTTGCTGTTGCCATGTAGAGGTTTTGGCAGTTGTAGTGACCTTCCATTTACCTTCCCACCGAACCATAAAAAAGACAAATATCTCGGTATGAGAGACCACCTTTTTTCATTGATTTGTGATGATCAAAGAGATGATAGTAGTTGGGACTACCTCTGGTACCTTGTGGAGTTGACCTCCAAAAGTAATAATGACACTGCAGGGCCTAGATTCATAAACAATATGACTCTTCCACATACAATCTTGTCCTAAAAAAAATCACAAACTTCAAGGGGTGAAACATCACAAAATACCTCTTCTTTGAAGGGTTTGATGACGTAGTGCAGGCGGTATTGTCGGCTGTTGCAAATGTCTCATCCCTAACTAAGCCAATCAATGGTGTATGGTTGAGGATGAAACATTGTTTTTAGGTTCAACCTCTTGATGAAATCTACTGAGATGAGGTTATTCTAGATACTACTGTCATCAATGAAATGAATTGGGGTTTCCTTTACCCACATTTGTGAATGGAAGACACACTCCCCTTATTCAAGCTCCTTTGGTTCCTCTGGTTGGACTTTTGTGGTAGCGATGGTGAAAATGGGTTCTATGTTAATGATATGTTTTCCCTTTTTCAGTTTTGAATCAGAGTGTGAGTCAACGTCCGACCTTGAGACTTCCATCTTAGCCAACAATGACTACGTGGAGTGACATTCATTAGTATTGTGCCAAGGGATTTTTTGGAACTCGCACCATTTTCCAATGTCCTTTGACTTCCCATTACCCTTATTTTCCAGTGGCTTGGACTGGTTTTCCTAGGGCTGGCCATCCTTGCACTATCCTTTTCCTTGGGAGTTAGGGCCACCTTTACTAGGCTTCTGCTACGATGGGTTTACAGAACTGAAATCTTACTTATTCTTTTGCTTGAACTTGTGCTCGATTTTGACAACATATAAAAAATCGGCTCCCAGTGAGGAGATATATAGGAACTCCATATCTATTTGGATGTACCTATGTAGGAAACATGGTACTTTAGAACCAGGTGCCACTCAAAATATTTAATACCCAAATTTGTGCACAAGGTATGGAATATGTTGGTGTACTCCAACATCATCTGGTCTCTCTCGTGATGCAGAGTTGTCCATCTCATGTACTGGTCATCATAGTTTCCAATAGGGTAGAATTGCTCCTTGAGGGCATTAAAAAAAGCCACTTAAATGGGTCCTGGCCCTAAAATTGCAGAATCATCTTCGACATGTTTCTCATAGTAAGGATCCCACCAATATTTGACATGGGAAGGGATTTAAGGAGTTCGAAGGTGATTTTTTCACCGTTGGAAAATTTTTAGATAGATAAATAACACTCTATAAGACTTAACCACTTTTCCAAAGTGTTAGTGTCTATTTGGCATTCAAATAAAGGAATATCAAAGTTAACTTGTACCCTAAAGGGAATCACACCTCTGAAGTGACTGTTGGTTGAAGGTGCCTCCATTGTTGTTGGTAACCATCGAAGGATCTCGATGAAATTATCCATCATCTTGTTCCTCAGTCGTGTGATGGCTTCCTCGAGCAACAATTTGATAAGATATCATGCTCCATCATCTCTCTTTTCTCCTACCATGGGAGGCTTCTTGGGCCGGTGGGAGTGTTCTTCCCCAATCTCAACCAGTTCGAGACCCAACTCTCGGTAGCCTGACCTCGTCGGGGACATGCATAGAGAAACAACAAAGAGTAGACTACTATGATTCCATCGATTTGGATTATATTGAGAAGGACATGAAGGAAGAGACATAATAGAGATATACTAAGGAAATACACAAAGATATTGCAAGGAACACATTAATAAAATAAAACCCAAATTATATTAATGATTGTCTGGAATACAAAAGAATGTAAAATGCAAAGCACACAAGCTAGCTAGAATGGTGGTAGCATATGTTTGAAGAGAGATATGTGTCGATGATGTTCATTCACAAGAAATTGATTACAAAGTGGAAAAAAAGGCCTTTTAACACCCATAAACACCCAAAAAACCTAACCCCAAAAGATGAAACTCCAAAAGGTTTGTGGGCCTCGATGTGGTTAGTTGATACATCAACTTCTCAAAGGCACAAATTTTTCATATGATCTCCATTTGGGACACTCGATACCTCATTAGAAAGGTCTATCCGAGGAGTACACATTTTTTTCAACATGGAATCTGCCTTCAATCACATGATTGGAACTATCGAGCCAAAAACATTTTGTTTAGGGCCTCAAAATGAACCCGAAAGTTTGGGACCATTTTGAATTAATGGATCAGGTGGGTGGCCACCAGTATCCACCTGGATCATTTTTGAACTCGATGTGAACCGAACACGTAGTATAGTTAGGGTTTCTCTCATCATGTAGGGTTTCAACTCCTCTTATTCACTTTTGACGTCACATTTCATATGCCTCTCATGATGGTTAATTTTTTTGTGGTTGTTGGTAAAAACCCCAATCCAAAGTGAAACCCCTATGCTTGTATAATTTTTCAGGTATTCACGCTAGGGTTTCTCTGGCCACGTTCACACAACATTTATTTTTTCACATGATGCTCATGGTTCCTCACACTGCATTTGTTGTTGCTATTCCATTTCGATCTCTTGATCTGAATGCCATCATTGTGAGATTATAATTCAAGCTCCATATCCTAATCTTCATTATGCCATAAGTTGTAGACACATATTTGAGTGTCGTGGTCTCCAATATTATTAAACAATTCGAGAAAATTCTCTCATTCTACCTCCTTTGTAGATTCTTCTTGCTAGTCGATTTTATGGATTCATTGAAGTTCACTAGGGACTCGATTCATCTGTGTTTTCAATATGAACATCTTTGCAGTGTGCGTGTGTTCAAGGAAAAATATACGACATGACGACCAAAATCTTCGAGACCAATGATTGTTTCCTCCTCTCACTCAATGCTTTCTATCTTCCCACATATTATTTCCAATAATGAGCGATTTACATCCATTTCCCATTACTTGCTGTCGCCTTTGTATTGGGAATCCTCATTTTGAAATTATATCTGGAGAAAATAATTTTCAAAGAAAAACACCAACTTACACAAAGCCCCAAGGGGAGCTCCTTTGTAGGCAGGATTGCGAAGATCTGTGCACACTTGAATTATATGAAATAGTGGTTGTAGCAAGAAATAAGGATTCTTGACTGGCCATAATGGTGCTCAAACCTGTGTTTTCCTTGACTATGTATTTTTCGTTGCCTTTCAAATCTACCACTACTCGATATACCTCCCATTTGTAACTACTAGACTCAAAAAATGAAAGGAAATAGAAAGAAGAAGCATAGGGGGGGGGTGGCATAATCTGCGTTAGAGATTTGATATTCACTATACCCGTTGCAAAAGGAATGGGTCACATGAACTGACTGACTGTAGAGTTCCATGGGAGAATATCAAAGAAAATAGACAAAATAAAAAAGAAGACAAAGGTAAAACTTCAGAACTAGTGAAATTTAAAGCACGTACTCATTACATTGTTTCCCATTGCAATATAGGAGTAATTGAAGAATTATTTACGAATTCATTTTCTTCTTGCAGAGATGCATTGCTTCTTGAAACATGTACAACCTCCCACATGAAATTCATAAGAGACTTATTTGAATACTTTGATGAAAATATAGATGGCATAGGGTATTTTATAGATAGATAAAGTCTCAAGCCTTTGGGAATGGGCACCATCAAGATTAAGTTGCCTAGACTCCTAGATTTTATTCATCATAATGTATTCTATCTTCCTGAGCTAAAAAGGATTTTTTTTTCCCTTGTGCACATCCAACGAAAAGGCCACTCTGTTCATATGTTCAGTGGTAAAGTTGAAATAATACAGGATTCTGACAACATAGTTTTCATGAATGAAATGGAAGATGGAAGATTGCTAAAGATGAAAGGGACATCTTCCAATACACAAAATGCTACACACCTCTTTCATCAAGATGTAATTATAATGCTATCTAGTCTTTTGTGACATGCAAGATTTGACCATATTAATTATGACAATCTCTATTTTTTGAGAAATAATGGCGTGTCTAGTTTTCCTACCATTCCTAGGAAATTGAAGCAATGTGATGCTTGTATCCTTGGAAAGCACAGAAAACAACCATTTCATGATTCTACTTCTAGAGCATGTAGAAACTTTGAACCAATTCATTTTGATTTGTGTGGCTCTATGCCCATTCCTTATGCAAATGGAAATATATATATCATGAAATTCATTGATGATTACACCATGATGTGTTTAATGTACTTGCTGAAAGATAAATCACAAGATTTTGAAACTTTTTAGAAATTTTCATGTATGGATTCAAAATGAAGCTCAGTCTCATATATTCTCTCTTCACACTAATAATGGAAGAGAATATACATCTCATGAATTTGAAATCTACCTTTTCCAACATGGGATTAAAGATCAAACCACAATTCCATACAATCCTCAATAGAGTGGTGTAGTTGAAGGAATGAATAGGATTGTAACACCCATGTTCCCCCCAGATTGTAAATATTATTATTATTATTGTGAACAAGACTATGGACAAACACATCATGTGAATGTTGGGCATAAAATGAACCTTGCTATAGAAGGTAATGTATATATTTTGTTAATTAATAAAATGAAATTGTGGCATGAATGGTGAAAGAGGGTTTCCAGATAGATCATGATGCATGAGAGGGGATGGTAAGGGGAACCAATAATGGTTGATATTAGCCCTTCCAGGCTGATACTCTACTGAATATAAATTGATCAGACCCAAAATATTCTTCTGGACCAGAAAAATTTAATTACCATTCAAGGTGGTAGTTGGGAAGTCTTCCTCTAGAGTTAATGAGGAGATGTGCAGAGTACCATCTTAAAAATTCCTGACTTGAACCATTAAATATTGCTGGGTAAGGAAAGAAAAGGAAGGAAAATCATGGGGGCATAGAGCAGAAAGAGGGACAAATGGGTCTGAGGACCATTTAGAAAGAAGAAGAGCACGCAAGGCTCTTTGGTTCTAAAGAAGAATTGAAAAAATAATATATTTTGGTTACAGGAACACTTGGAAAATGTTTTCTAATCAAGATGATAAATGGAGATGCAATGATTGAGTGAGAAATCACAACAAGCTCACTTTCTTGGTGGATAGAAAACTAGACTATCATGTTCCTGTGGGAAAATGAGAGTAACCTTTGTCGCTTGCGGTTGCTGAGATCAAGAAGAATCCCTCTCATGGCTTCATGATCTATCTAGGGGGAGGATAGTGGAGGAAGACTACAAGAGAAAGTGTGCCTATGGTTGGGTGGAAAAGAGAACCCCTTTCAACAGTTTCCAACTAATTTCCAAGTTCCAGATAAGTGAAATTCCGAGTTTATATTGTATTGATTGGTTTTGTTAATAAATGACTTTTCTTAAGATAAATGATGGCATGATTTGTTATCTGGTTGAATGGTAAGAATGGTAAATTTTGATGGCCATGTGGCTTGGGAAATTTGAAGTAGAATTTGAATATCATATTTTGTCAATGGATTTTTGTTTAATCCTGTTTAGTGAAGGCAAACTATTAGTAATGGATTTGAAACAAATTTGGGACAAATAGTGAGTGACCTCTCTGTCTAAATCTATATATGTGATAATCCTCCAAACGACTATCCAAGAATAAAATCCATGAATACATAGTCGGGATGGACTCTATAAGATTGTTCTGAACTTGTCCATCCCTCGAAATTACCATTTTTCTTGTTATAGAATTTGAGTTCTATAAATGGAAGACGCTTTCTTCAAACCATTCTTCCAAGTGACCTCGGGCTCGAGTTCACAGAATTAACCAAATATCAGTTAAGATTTAAGAGTGTAGTAATCTAGGGTTTGTCAAAGTCACATATGACTAGAACCCTAGAAACCTTCGCTACAATCAAAAGGCACTAAGCCTTCTAGGCTTCGGGACTTTAGAGGTCCGGGATGTTTAAATTTCACAATACTCCAATCCTGCCAAAGGAAACCTACTGACAAGGTTACCACATGGTTTGATCGACAACTGTGTTGATTATTTGGGTTGGTTTTCATTGATGTCAACCCTTGAAGCAAGTCCGGTAACAAATTATGGTAGCCCCAACAATATGGTTAAGGGACTTGATTTTGATTGATGTATAATGGTATGAAGATTAATTTATTTGCAGGTAAAATTGTTCTAGATGGATAGTAAATGTCATGCCATTTCCGACGATATTGTTGAAATATTGTAACTTCAAACAATATTCTAGTTAATTTGAGTCATTATTGTATAGATCAAATCCCCTTTCGTGGATTGATCAAGTCCGATCTTGTATAAGATCAAATCCCCTTTTGTGGATTGGTAAACATGTATTTGTATGGTGGTATTTGTAAAGTCGGCCCTTAGTAATTGTAAAGTGGTTTTAGCCACTTCTACTAGAAGTCGGCTCCACCAAGTGAAGAGTCACAACCCTAGAGCCACCTCATAACTTGTATTTATGTGTGAGGATGGTGTCTCATTTGAACACTCAACCAACCAACTCTGTAGTGCACAAGTCTTGGACGAGAAACTGTTGCAACTGGGGGTGATGTCAAGGAGGGTTTCTGGTCTATCTCTTGGTATTTCTCGGTCAAGTGGTGCACTACTCTTCCTAGTGAAGGATTAAGGAGGATATTCTATTCGGTATTTCATCTATCTATATTGAGGAAGTTTTTCTTGGTTTTCTACCCCATGAGGGTTTCCTAGGATAATTTGTGTGTCTCTATTGTTTCTGTGATTGTATCTCTTTCAGTGATATTATTTATGTAGCTAATGTGCTAGATGATTGTAATAATGAAAGAAGAACCATAATTGCTAGGTGTATAAGTAAAACTTCAACATGGTATTAGAGCAGGCCAGAAAGAGACCAAATCACGATCCATTTTTCAGTATTGCAACTGATGCAAAATTAGGGTTTCTGCATAAACCCTAAGTGTGATGTTTTCCTTGTTTGAGGAGGACATTGGAAAAAATAACCACACCTAGGAACTCACCCTAGGAGGGTGCATCTAGTCCCTGGATCATAATTATGAAAATTAAAGTTTGAGAAAATAGGGTTTCCTCATAAAAACCCTAGGTTGCAGTGCCAATTGCAGTTGCTGTTGGAGTACCAATTGTAGTTGTAGTATTAGTTGCAGTTGTAGTGCCAGTTCCTTCATGCCAATTGCAACACTAGTTGTAGTGAAATATTTTTGAAGTGTTGGGAATAATTTTTATTGTCCTAGTGTGCCTTACTCTAACAAATATCCAACTAACTTTAAGTTACAAGTTGAAGCACCTTTGAAGTTTTAAAGGTTTGTTATTTATTGCCGTTGTTTCCAGATGGTGCCACTACCTGTCGATACTATCAGAGGTATGTACTTACATATGTTTAAACTGTATCATTATTTTAAAGGGTATTTTGTATTTGTAGGAGAAAGGATCTATTTTCTAAACAACAATTGTAGATCTAGAGGGATATCAGATCCAACACATTTAAAGGAACTATGCACCCCAGGTTTGATTACTTTGATATGCCTCTACTTGTTATGGAATTATTGTAATATTATGAATATCCAGGTTTCATTTTGATCTTTTGAAGTTATCATACTAACCATTGGTCAAAATTAAAGTCAAAGTATTAGATTGTTTAAAGTTGAGTTTATAGAGTTTATTCCCTGACTCAAATTTCTGTCAAGATAGCATATTGTCTTAGTACAAAGGATAGGTTGAAGAAAGTAATTGTCATCTTGAGTGAATGAGACTCATAAGAAAAGAAACACACTCATTATTGAGGACAAGACTCCAGGTTCCAGGTTTGATTAAATTGATAAGATTCAAATTTACACATATCAGGTTTGATAACTACTAAACACTATAGTTGTGATAGTTGTAACATCCTGATTCTAACCCTTATAAACTATAATGTAATATGTAAATATGACTTAGGTTGGTGAGCCGGTAAAGTAAAAGGGGCCATAGTGCCTAGTAAATGTAACACTTCCTTTAAATTAATAAAATACACCGCTGGCTGCAAGACCAACAAGGACAAAAGAGATAGGGGGCTATGATTCCACAAGAGAGGGGGCTTGAGGGGCTAAGTCTTGTTATTATTATTTTATTTAACCATAATTGATTTTATGGAGAAGAGGGGGTTACATGGTCTTCTTGGGAGGGAGGCCATGTGGCTCTTGTCTTCATGTAATTATTTAAACATCCTATTAGCACTA
>ML830969.1:77314-107945 GCA_009831015.1 Picea engelmannii | reverse complement strand
CTTTTTGAACAAAACAATTGCAACACTAATTGATGAATTTCATATTCATCATCAAAAGAGTACACCATATCACCCTTAGGCCAATGGCACAGTGGAAGATTTTAATAAGATCTTGGAAAATGATTTGACGAAGATATGCAACATAAGTAGAGATGATTGGGACTTGTGAGTCCCTGCAGTGTTATGGGCTTACAAAACTACAAGTAAGAAGTTGACATGGCAGACACCGTTCTGGTTGGTCTATGGATAGGAAGTACTGATGCCAATGGAGTTCATTCTACCTAGCCTTCACATTGCAGAAATCACCGAGCTCTCCGATACTGGAGCAATAGAGGAGAGATTGGTGTAGTTAGTTCAGCTTGAGGAGGACTGATTTATCACAGGGTTCCATCAGGAGGTGTAGAAATCCATAGAGAAGGTCTGGCACGATCGCCACATTAAACCAAAGCGATTCCAAGTCGATGATTTGGTATTGATTTATGACAGTAAGTATCTGCAGCACCTAGGGAAGTTTCTAATGCACTGGTTAGGTCCCTATGTGATACAACATATAACCAACACAGGTGTTGCGTGGGTGGAAACCTTGGATGGACAAATCTTGGAAGGAATGGTGAACAAAATTCAGCTGAAACTCTATAGAGATAGTTGAGAGTCTGCACAGTAATCTGGGTTGCGCCAGAACCCTTGTATTATAGTAAGTATACCATAGTAGCAAGAAAAATAAGTAAAACCAAATAAAAAGTATAGAAAGGAAAGAAAAGACATAAAACATTAGAAATAGGAAATACTAAGGTATCATAACTTGCGCAACTGAGCTAATCATCACATACGAAGACAACACTGCGCCAAGTTCAAAGACAAGATACAACTGGAAGAGCGCAAAACTACAACATTAGTTGGCTAAGACAAGACCGTTAAAAGTATTCGGGCACGAAAATGACAGTTCAAGAGCTAGCGTGATAGGTCATAAAAGCGTCGTATCAACATTAAATCAAAAAATTCATTGAAAATCCCGAACAAATCAACAGTACAAAAAGAGGATCATAAGACAGATTTAGAAATTAAGGAACATTTAGTTACCAGTCACCAACTTCGACGCCAGATTGGAAAAAGTAGATAAGGAGGGATACGACAGGTCTACTTGGCACAAACACACAAAACACCGAGAGGGAAGGAAACACTAAGCTATTTTTGCATGCAAGAAAGAGAGAACAGAGCCAAGCTACCCGAGCCAAGTTACAACAACTTGCAGAGACTACACTGCGCATTCCAAAGGAAGGAGTCATTTCCTATAAGGATGTCACGTGCATCAAATCCGACATGCACCATCTATATGTGCAAGCCAAAAATGATCTTGCGCGACAAGAGTTTCCAACCAGTTACCGATTGCCACTCAAGGATGTGAATTTACTTATTAGTGACTGGGAGGATGACTGGAAAAATCCAACCGACAAGCCAGGGTCTTCACAAGAGGACGGAGACCAAGAGAAAAGCGAGGAGGAAGAGGATCACACAAATGGTGCAGAGGAGCACCCTGTTCAATCTAAAGTCCCTAAAGTGGGACTCAAAAGAAAAGACTAGGAGCTAGAAAAGGGAGGGGCACGAACGAAAGCTAAAGTGCAGTGCTAGGCCCCATTTTTTATTTTGACCGATTAAGATATGGATCGCATTGGGTACCTAATCCGCGATTCCACGGAGGAACTTTGGGAGGAAGCTGTAACAAAACTTGAAGACCACTAGAAGAATATCTAGGATCATCTGGGACTCCTTCAGTAGCTCTTAGAAACCACATGCATTGGGAAAGACCACAGGTAAGGGGAGGGACCATCTACTGGACCAAGGAAGGAAACAGTCGATGCACAGATGGCCCTAACAGAACCCTCAGGGGAACATAGAACTATCCATCTTGAGGTAGCTGCACTTGAGTTGCATGCAGGTGATTTGCAGGAACAAATCATGACATTGGGCCAACTGAATATAGTCATATCTCAACTACCCATCCAATGAGTCCAAGAATTACAAGCAGAGTTGGTGCAGGAGATAAAGCATAGAGAAGATATTATGTATTGAGACTTGGAAAGAATGAGGGACGAAAGCACCCAAGTACAAATACAGTATGAGATGACCCTTTCGTAAAAGAAGGAGATTGAAGGCCGAATGGAGGAAATTATGAGGATGAAAGAGGGTGCAGAGGAGAGGGAAACAAGAGACAAAAGGAGAAGTACGAAGCAAAAGCTATGGTACAGAAGACATAGGTTGTTGTCCAAAATCTATATAAACAAGTACTAGAAGTTCCCCTGGTCATAAAGGCCATTATGGAGGAACAATTTTTGAAAATTGGAGAAGTCATGAAGGGATTGAGAAAGCGTATCCAAGATATGCAACTAAAGAGCACACCCGACACGCCACTTGAGGTGTGCGAAGGTAGACTAAGGATGACAACGATAACGGTTTCCAAAATCAATAAATTTGAAGATGAATGCGCCAAAATTTGCAAAGAAAGTGTGAAAGTGTGGGAAGAGCTCATGGGAAATCCAAAGATGAAGGTGATAGAGGATAAACTGCAAGAACAAGCCAATGAGGCAGCAGAGAAGGCAACCACATTGCCACCATTTGAGCGAATGGTAGCCATTTTGGCGAAGTGACAGGCACACGTCAAAGTGGAGAGACTCAGGGACCAGGGAAAAGTACTAAAGCAGAGACTTGGACCCAGACAAGAGGAAGCGATCAAAATTATTAGCGACTTGGCCAATGTACAGGGGAAGGTCAAACAAGCTATGATTGAAACAGAGAACAAACTCCAAGACTTGACTGTGCATGCCATGGAAGAGATAACAACACAAGAGGCCACAATCTGCATAGAGCTAGATGCCACAAAGGATTCCGTGCAACAATTCATTGTAGAATGGAAGAACATGCAACATGCCTGAGTGGCTCGGGACGAGCCATAGGTGAGTGTTGGGGGCCTGTTGGATAGGCAATTTTGGATACAATTCTAGGAGAAAATGTGCATAATAAAGGGTGCAGAAGGAAGGAAAGCACACGAGATGAAGATATTGCAAAGACAAAAGAAACCAAGCGAGCGAGAGGAGAAAGCGTGAAGGACAATAGTGCACCTTTCTAGAAATAAAAGAACAACAAAAAAGTTGTATAAAGAACGAAAAGTAGATGAAAATAAACTTCCAATTAACTGAAGTTGGCCATACCATGCATTGTAATGGGCTATTTTGGGATAGATAAGAATAGGGATTTAAGCCCTATATTTTGGGTATAAATATGTAATGGGTGGGGTGAAAAAGGCTAGCGAGAGAGCTACATGGCTAGAGAGAGTTTGTAGAATATGTAGAGGTTGAGATTATGCAAGAATCATGAATGTAATTAGATGATACGATGAATAAAGACTGAGTTGAGAGACAATCTTGCATCTTGTGTTCTTTACTTGTTTGTGTGCGTTTATGAATGATGTTGTTATATTTCGTAGACTAGACTTAGTTTATGGAGTGATTATGGTGCAATATTCACGAATGATTGCGATAATATCTATAATAATCGTGCACATACATAAGCTAGAAGAAGGAACAATGACACAAATACACGACTCCCTTTCCCTTACTCCTATAGAAGCCTGGTTGCTATAGTCCCCATAGATTCCTCGGGTGAGACTTCATTTGCACAAGTAGGTGATGCTGAAATGGTCGGTGTCTTGTGGGTTTGCTGGTCATATTTAACCAAAACCTTGGGTCTTACAACCCGTTCACAGACCGAAGTATCCCAGCACAAGACCTTCCCTCCTAGCTAATGTACACTTTAAACCTTGCTATCGAACTTAGTAGAATGGCATGCAATTTTTGTATAACCATGTTTTAATTGAAATATCACAAAGGAGTTGTGTTTGATAGAATTATTGACTTAATACTAAAGTTGCACGTGCAACCTGTGTTTTGTACACTAATATGTATGTAACATACAACAACTACAAAGGGAATTGAATGACCAAGTGGAGAATTAGATAGTTAAATAAAATGAGGTTTTAACTAGTAAATAAAATTGAAACCATCAAGTGGCACAAGAGTACAAGAAGTTCGAATTGATAAAATGAAGCAAACCCCCAAGTGGCAAAAAATGGATAGATGAAAAAAGAAGATGAATTGTTAATAAGGGATTCAAAACACCAAAGAAGTGTTAGAATATTTAGACACTTAGGAGTTAGTTAAGATCAACTTGGTCTAATGTGTCGCTAGGTAAAAGTGTGTTTTTTTAGTATGCATTTGTAGCTAGGAAATCCAACGGTCATGATATGTTCCCGACATAGAGTGATTCGACGAATCATATTCTCCTCGATCTTAACGACTACATTGATTCATGGCTTAACCCCTGATTAGTTCATGATCTCTATTTAAAGAGCATGGAGGGTCATTTGCTAATGATCAATTTTGAGAAACTTTCTTGTAAATCTCTTTGTAATATTTTCTTTTGCATTAATAAATTGCTCCAAGTGGCCACATTGGTTGGGGTCATGGATGTTTCCCCATATGGGTTTTACCACGTAAAAACATCAGTGTCTTGGTATTTTATCTAATTGTGTGAGTGATTACTGAAGTTGTTCGTCCTTTGTTGGAATACCTGTGTTGTCGAATATGGTATCATCGTGCATTTGAAGACCTACACCCATTGTAGATCAATATCGTGAAGCTGTGTTTCTGCATCTATGGTTTCTGTCATTTTTCATACATTTTTGGGCTAAGAGGACTATGTCGTTGTGTTCAAAGTGCTGGTTTTAGTTAGGAACATCTTTCATTTCACTCGAAAAGGTTTCCGTTTTCCCAAGATATGACAATTTCAATTAGATCCAGAGATAAAAACACTGAATATGCCCTTTTAATTTTCTATAAAGATAATATTTCAGTTTTCTATTTTTTATTTTCGAGTTGCTACTCTTTTCTATCTGGGTATTCTTTTTCCTTGCACTCGGTGTGATATCAAAAAATTAGAAACAGAGTGGAAAGGGTTTTCCTGTTTGCATGTGCTCTTTGTCGTGCACTCTGTGTGATCTCAGTAAATAAGAAACAGAGGGAAAACTTGCATTTTCTGGGTAAGATAATTGAGATCTAACCCTTTTTGCTGTTGAGAAGCGAATTTTTTTTTCTTGTGTGAAAATATTTATTTTTGAGCATGCTCTCCATGGCCATCTTCAACAACAACAACAACAACAATCCTCCTTCTTAACAATATAATGACATTTGCACGAGTTCACTTGGTTAAAAATTGCCTTATTAACTAAGAAATCTTGAGTTCAAGTCTATTTGTTACTTTTTTTTTGAAAAAAATTATGCATCCATTGTAAATTGTATTTCACTTAAATTATAACATTGAATCACTATAAGTAGCTTTAATATTTTATGTTAAGTTATTTATTTTGCATGCAACTTTCATTTATAAAGTAAATTCATTGTAAAAGTGATCCATGTTTATTCTATAAAAGTGGGTCACTTCATAAACAACTTATTTGTAAAATTGAGGTTATCACCATGTGGACCAACTTCTACTTGCCACGTGGCTCTTTGGTTTCTATTTATGTCTTTTTTCAAAAGGAAATAACTTTAACATCCAAAGTCCATTTCTAGTGCCGTTTTATTTTATTTTATCTAGACCATCAATTTAATTTTTTTATGCATATTTTAATATGGCATCTCCCAATGATCTTATACTTACCAGTACCAACTACTTATCATTGAAATCCCATATGGAGGATGTATTAAGAAGTAAAGGATTGTACCAAATTACCTTGGGAAAAGAACTAGAACCCATTGATGATGAAAATAAAGTCAAATTTGCTGACAAGAGTGATGAAACACGTGGACTAATAAAAATGTCCATCTCTCCTGATTTAAGGTTTCACCTTCAAGGAATTGATGCTCCCGATGCAACTTGGACTAAGCTTGAAGCTGTTTTTGCATTATTATTCAAGCCCACCAGATAGAAAATCAGTTAATGACTCTAAGTCCTAATGATTTTTCTTGCATTGAAGGTTATTTATCTAAGTTCAAAACACTTAGAATTTTATGTATAGATTGCAAAATATATATGAAGGAAGACCGATGCATCTATATTATTCTTTCTAAGCTTGGTAGTGCATATTCTATCTTTGTATGTACCTTTTATGCCACTAGAGATGCTCTAGCGAGTGCCTATAAAGATCCCACTCTTCAGTATTTTTGTGATGCTTTGATTAGAGAGCAAGATAAACTTATGCAACTTGGAGTGATGAACACTACAAGTACCTCCAACAAAGCCTTAGTGGCCCAACAGAAAGATAAATCCAAGAATCTCAAGAAGCAACATCCTCACCACAACAACAAGTAAAACAAGGGTCCCAAACCCTCTCAACCAACTTCCACTCCTAATGGTGAAAAAGGAGAAAAATCTAAAAGTAAGAAGAGCAGTGACAAACATTGCAACTTTTGTGGCAAAGATGGTCATGTGGAGTCTAAATGTTTTAAAAATTTGGAAGCCTTAGAAGCAACAATGAAGATGCACAACATCAGTATTAATTCTTCTTCTTCTTCTTCTTATTCTCATGGACATGCAATTTTTTCTTATGGTTTCTCCTTCAATGCAACTTCTACTTCTTATTATGATGAGGGTCTTATTTATTATGGAGCATCTTATCATATGGCTAAGGATAAAGCCATATTTTCTACTTTAAATGAATGTAACACCAAGAAAATATTTGTTGGTGATGATAAATCTCTTAGTGTTGTAGGCAATGGAACAATTCAGGTAGATAATGGTCATTTCAATGATGTATTATGTGTTCCAAGTCTTTCCTGCAACCTTCTATCAATGTATCAAATCACTAATTCAGGTGAAGGTAAAACCGTAGAGTTTTCACCTCACTTATTTGTAATGAAGGATCTAAAATATCCTAAGCATGTTCTTTGTTGGTTATTATCTTCTTCTTGGGCTGACCCAAGTTCAGATCTCAACAGGTTTCCAACAAACCCTAAAAAACTATCGACCCTCCTGGTAAACCAGAAGGAAACGCTGCACATAGGATGCACAACGCAGTCTCACCCAAGATAGATTTTATGGGTGACTGCAATACTCAAGTGCTTGCAGTCTAGGAATAAGTGGGGATCTATGATTGTGTCCTTTCTTCCTTATGCATTTCCCTTGTTAATTATTCAAGTACTTCTATGATTTGTTCATTTTTAAACCTATGCATGCATACTGATATTTCTAGTTTAACCATTAATTCATAAGCCAATGATCAACAAAATGTAATATTCATTAACAATAACACATAACAAAAAGTTTATCGTGGTTCACCCCCTCTTGGGGCTACGTCCACAAAGATTTAGCTCTCTTCTCTTTTATTTAATCTGTTGCAAAATCTTTCGTTGCACACATTACATATTTAGTAATATAATCAAGATGAGGGTAAGAACCCTCTATGGGGCGAACCAAATCACACCAGGCTCCTCCACCTGTGACCTAACCCTCAACACTAGCTTATTAGACTCTTTTACAAGAATTATTACAATCAACAATCCATAAAATCACAATAATCAGTTCTCTTTTCCTCTCCTAACATCAACTCCAACCTAAATCACCCCCTGTCCTAGACCTCCCAGGTCGTTATTTATACTACTTTATGGTTTATAACCATTACAATCTTTGTTAAAAACCCTAACCCTATCATGGTTAGGCTTGTCTGCCTACGTGCAACGTTGCTTTTCCTCTTGCATGCTAATTTTCCTTCTTTTTCTACATGCTTATTCTTACCACCTGTTGCTTCTGCTCCAAAATTAGGTATTCCTTTCCAATGTTAGGTCTTTCCCCAAAACATATCTTTCTCCAAAAATAGGCCTGCGCCCAAAATAAACTTTCTTCTCGAAATAGGCTTGTGCCCCACAGGCCCCTAACACTGACACATGGCTCATCCCGAGCCACTCAGGTGGTGCACACTCCCTGTACAGCCTCTGCCAAGCTCTCAAACTTTCCTTCTAATTATTCCTCTTTGGATCTCGCTTACACGACTTTCTCTGTGAGCTCCTCTATCCTCTGCATTGTGATGTGTTGCTTCATATACTCTACACTCTTGGCATGTTCTTGAGCCATCCTTGTCTTCTCTTCATCTAGTTCCACAATTATTTGCGCTACTTGCTGTTGGCGGGGTTCTAACTGGGCTTGCCTTGTCTATTTGTTATTCTGCGCAATCTTCAATTCTGTCTGCAGGGTCTTCATCTCGTATGCGCCCTTCAAGTGCTCTGTAATGATCATGGCCTTTTATCGTTGCTTTAGATCCTGCATTGTAGTGTTGAATTCCTCCTCTTGCTGGTCTAGTTGTTGGACCCTGTCATCTTCCTCCAACGTCATCCATGTTTGCGCGGTCCTGTCAAAAAGTTTTGTGACTTTTTTGGATTCTCTCTCCATCATTTCTACTTGCAGGGCTTCATGTTGTTCCCTTTCAACTGTAACTTCGGGAGGAGTGGTTGGTGTTAAATTTTCTTTAAGTTCCTCAATCTCCTTCTTATAGTCTTCAAGCGTTTGCACGATGATTTGAATACCTTCTTCAACACTTCTCACGGCCACCTGCACATTGTTTGGAATTTTTGTGAAGACTTCCTTCATCTTCTGCTCCAATTTATCTGTGCGTTTCTTCTCCTCCCGTGTCTCCAGCTGGACACGTTCTATCACAATTTCCAGTGCATCCTTGCCATCTCTGGTTACTTGCAATACTGTCCTATCTGCTCTGGCTCGTGATTGGACTTCCTGTGTGACACTGACTTGTAGATTGCATAATGCCTTTATTGGTATTTTAGCCAATACCATCTATACCTACACCATGTCTTTAAGTGGCATTTGTTCTATTGCCTAGTCAACCTGCAACATATCTGTTGTTATCTGGAAGCTAGGACTTGCTTCCGCTACGAGTTGGATTGTGTCTTCTTCATTCTGTGCAGTTCTGCCCCTTTCTTTTGTCGGTTGGGGGATCGGTTATGCTTCCCTCTCTTGTATTTGGGTTGCTTGTATCCATTCCAGGGCCTGCTTAATGTTGAACAAATCATTCCTTATCCTTCCTCTTTGATTCTCGGCCTCATCATACTCTTTCTTTGTGTAGTCCTGCACCCTCTCTGTGACTAGATCAACATCATCCTTAGTGATTGTGTATTACAGGATTTGTTTGTGGGCCTTGGCCTTCTTGCATGATCCACATGTATGTATGATTGGTCGTTTGGTTGGCCCTATCTCTTGTAGAGTAGTTTCCGACGGGGTTTCATGTGTCATTGTGTTCCCCTTTCGTTGTTCTTCCTGTGCTGGGGCATTGCCATTTTTTCCTATCTGCCCGTTCTTCTTTGGGACGCTGCCCTTCTTTTGTTACACTATCTTTTGACTGGGCTTCACCTACTGTGTTGGTTTCTTGATCGCAACGATTCCCCTGCAGATGTCTTGGATGACCCTGCTTCCACTTATTTCCCTTTTGGCATGTCCTTGGTGATGATTGGGATCTTCCAGTCATCCTGCCAGTCTTTCATTTCCCATTCAACTTCCTCTGTGTTGATACAGAATCAAAGTTGTAGCCATTCTTTATCTAGATCCTTGCGTGCTTGGATCCACATATTGTGTTGCATAGCCTTAAAGTTGGTTATCCCCTGGTATTGCACGACCACTTCATGAGTTATTCTCCATGTGTTGGCTACATTCCCTTGCATTTCATTGAGATACCGAGTAAAAGTGTTGGAATTACCACTTCTCTACTTGGAATCAAAAGTGATTCTCGACGACGTGTAACGTGCTGCGCGAAATCGTTCTACTCTGTCGCAGAAATATGAGTAGGTAGGCTCTTTCCATCCAATTAGGACTATCAATATAATGAACCAAGAGTAGTGGAGCTCAGTTCCCAAGTCTTGCACATCCTTGCAGTCATCTAGGAATAAATTTAGTAAGTATGGGGCCTAGCTGAGCATGGTGCCATTTGCGCACCATGATGCTACTGAGACAACTCCTGCGAGGACCTCCTCCTTGCGACATTTTCAAAGGAGTTTGATGCCATCAATTTCGTTTCCATCTAGGTGGCTGCGTCATCGATCCTTTTTATGATAATGCCATGCGAGCCCCTTTTTGTCCCATAAGTTTTCTTCATTCTTCTATGAGGGCATTTTCCTTGGTTTTATCATCAATGTACTGCGCAGGCTTCTCGCCATTTGATGGTAGTCCTGTGATGAATGAAATTATTTCAACATCGATTGAGACTGGTTCGTCCAACCACAAAAATCCTCCATGGAGGATCGCCAATAACTGCTTGACATAGTTGTTCACATCTTTCCCCTTACCGAAGTGGGGAATATCCAACAAATTAAGAATTCTTGTGTTTACTAAGCCTACCACCCATTGCTTTGGTTGCTGCAATGGATCTCCTAACGACCCTATGACGAGGCTCTTCATATACACCTATTGTGAAAATTCTGGGAATTTGCTGGTGTCAGACACGTCGTGGTTTGCGTACCGTAACCTTTCGATGCAACCTAGTAAAATTGGTGTGGCCTGCACCCCATATGGAATGTGTGGCAAAATGATCGAAGCATTAGGCTGCTTGTGCAGTGACCTCACAATGGGTTGTTTCCCTTTTCTCTATGCTGGCATGCTAGATGTCCCAGCCTCTAGTTCTCCTTTTTCCTAGCCTGATTCTGTTTGCCCCACGATATCTTCGAGTTGTACTTCCTCCTGTTGCACAGACCCCACTATAGGTTGTGGCCTTGGCCCATTAGATTTCGTCCCTTCATTATCAACTCCATTTGTTTTGTGGGTTGCTTAGGCCATGGAAGGTTGCTGTGGGTTGCCTGTTGCTAATAGGTCATGGCCCCACACACTGTCGTGTGAATCAATGTCCATCCCGACCATTGCCGGGGCTTGCCCTTCTTCCTCTACCAATGTGGCGCTCATTGGTTTGATCTATGGTGAAGGAATTGCGTTGACATTGATGATTCCCTCTGTCTGTGTAGACGCCTATTCTACCTCTGTGGTTTCCTGCGATGACTTGTGGCTACTGCATGTTTTTCGTGTTGTTTACCTTGGTGCATCAACCTTCTAGCTGCCATTTTTAGAATTATTCCTTCTTCGGTTGAACTTCGGCTGCTACGATCTGTAAACTCGCTTAGTCACCTCCTGTCTTCATGCTCATTAGCTCCACGAGTTTGTAAATTCACAATATGTCTCGTTTGGCCCACATTTTAGTTATATACGAGGTGTCATAAGTGCCATGAATCTTCTCGGAGACGCTTCTTTGATGGTCATAAATGCGTTAAAGCTTGTCGAGAATGCTTCATTAAGTTTCATAAATTCCCAATTCACGCATTTTTACCTCGACGGTCAGTTTTTGCTTTTTCGACTGTTGGCCAGTTTTTTGGTGTGTTGAAATTTTTTGGTGCGCCGTACGTTTTTGTTGTGAATTTTCCCCTGGTGCGCTATGTTTGCTGCCTGACATCCATATTCTACACGTGATCACTTTTTTTTTGTTGCGTTGATTCCACTGTTTGTTGTGCAAGATATTTCCCAATATCTTGTATTTTCTTTCATTTTCTACTTTTTTCTTCCTTTTTCTTCTTTCTCTTCTTTTGTCTTCCTTTTTATGAGTTTTCTTTCCTAATATCTACTATAGTATACTATATACATGACTTTCTTACTGCGCTGTAACTTTTAAGAATTAGTAGGTCGACTGTCCTTGTATAGTTTCAGTCGACTACCGTTGATCATTCCTTTCAGTTATGTTCCTCCCAAGTCTTTTAGCTGCACAAATCCCCCATCTGTGATAGTATTTACTTCATATGGCCCTAGCCAATGAATTCTAAACTTACCAGAGTGTTGGGAAAATTTTGATGTCATAGATTAGAATGAGGTCTCCCTCCTTAAAAATCTTATTTTTAATATGTCTATCATGCCAGACTTTGTCTCTTGCTTTCTGTACTTCCTAGTGAAATCCTGCCAGAATCCTATCCTCTTCCATTTCCATTAGTTGAATTAACCTCTCTTGTACTACGCCTCTTTCTATCATGTTGGTAATTGTTGTTATGCGCAGACTAGGTACCAAAAATTCTAATGGCACCACTACTTCCTGCCCATACACCAATCTGAATGGTGTATGTCCTGTCAACTTCTTGCATGTGATCCTATATTCCCATAGTACTGCTGGTATTTTCAATTCCCAATCATCCATGTTGACATTGCATATCTTAGTCAAAGCATTTTCCAAAATCTTATTGAAAGCTTCTACTATTCCATTTTCCCGAGGATGATATGGTGTACTCTTCTGGTGATAGACTTCAAACTCCTTAGTCATAGCCCTGATGGTATTATTGATAAAATGAGTGCCTTGGTCACTCATCAGAATCCTGAGACATCCAAATCTGGTGATCACTTGCTCAAATAAGAAGTGTGTTGTTGTCTCTGCACTGCAGTCTTTGGCTGATGTTGCTTTTGCCAATCTTGTTAAGTATTCAGTCACAATAATGATATATCTAGCTTCTGACCTTTTTACTGGTGGATTAATAGGTCCAACAAAGTCTATTGCCCATTTGTCAAATACCTGCAGAGTCACTTGTGGTCTTAGAGGCATCTCATCCCTTCTGTTGGGTTTTCCAACCCTCTAACAAACATCACATTTTTGGCAATATTCCTTGGCATCTTTATGGACTGTTGGCCACCGTAATCTTGTATGCAATACTTTATGTGTGATAGCTTTTCCTGCATAGTGTCCTCCAACTATACCTTCATGAGATTCTACTAAAATTATGGGCCGTTCATGTTCCAATACACACATTCTCAAAATTCTATCTACGACCATCTTGTATAAATGTCCTGTAATGAGTTGATAATCTACAACTCTAACTACCAGATTTTTATTTTGCATAGTGATAAAGCCTTGTGGCGCAACCCCTGTACTTAAGTATTCAATAATATCAATGAAGTATTCATCAACTACTTGTACTAAAAATAATTGTGCATCAGGGAAGATGTCTTCCAAGTTAGTAGGTTCTTCTCCATTAGTTACCCTTGACAGGTGATCTGGTCCTGCATTTAGCTTCCTTGGTTTGAATATCACTTCGAAATCAAATTATTGGAATAATAATAGCCATCTACATATTCTCCCCCCCATCACTGGCTTGTTGCCTAGATACTTGAGGTCAAAATGATCTGTGAACATTTTAAAGTGTTTACCCAGTAAATAGTGCCTGAATTTCTGAAGTGCATATACCATGGCTAAGCCTTCTCTTTATGTGAAGCTGTAATTTTTCTCTGATTCTGACAACTTTCTGCTTGCAAAGGCTATAGGATGGTCTAAGTCCCCTGCTCCTGGCTGCGCCATAATTGCTCCAAGTGTTATGGATGATGCATCTACATGCACATGAAATGTTTTTTCCCAATCAGAAAACACTAGTATAGGTGTTGTTGCCATGTTTTCTTTTAAAGTGTCCAATCCTTGCTAACATTCCTCATTCCACTTAAATCTAGTGTCCTTCTTTAATAGTTTTTCCATTGGTTCAGTAATATGTGCATACCCCTTTATAAATTTCTTGTAATAGCCTGTATGTCCCAATGTTTCTCTTAACTGACATACTGACTTTGGTGGTTCTAAACTCACAGTGAATGCAATCTTAGCAGGATCCACTAGTAAACCTTGTTTACACACTATATGTCCCAACAATATTCCAAAAGGTGTACCAAAAATGCATTTCTTGATGTTTATGATATCTGACATTGCTTGCATATTTCCAACATTAGTATTAACACTTATACATGGTCTTTTAACAGACTATATACAGTCCAATCATCCAGATATACTTCTAGAAACTGATGTATGAATTCCTTAAAAGAAGCTAAGACTACACTAAAAAAAAATGGTTGGTGCATTCTTCAACCCAAATGGCATGACTGTATATTGGTAGAATCCCCATTCTGTAGAAAAAGTACTCTTATACTTGTCCTCTGGAGCTATTTTAATATGATGGTAACCTGATAGTCCATCTGTGAATGAATACGCTTCCTAGCCTCCCACACTCTTTAAGACCTCATCTGTAAAAGGGGTAGGGAAAGGGTCATGTAAGAAAGCATCATTAAGTTTCCTCAGATCTACACAAATCCTTATCCCTCCTTGCTTCTTTTCTTGGACTACCATAGGACTAATCCATTCAAATTCCTCTACTGGTTCTATAATACTAGCTTCCAACATTCAATCAATTTTTGTTTTTACTTTATGCTTATACACTGGATTCAATCTGTAAGGTCTTTGCCTGACAGGTTTAGCCTTAGTTTTGGGGGGTATGATCATCTCACCTAGCTCTCCTGCTATGCCTTTCATCTTTGTAAAGTTCCTTGGAAACAGGTCACTATATTTGCACAGTAACTCCGTTATTCTTTCTAGTGTTTGCTCATCCCAATAGTCTCCAATACTTGTCATTTTAGGATTGTCATTCATCCCAATGTTGACTTTCTTAACTTTGATTGGTGCATAAAATACTTCTGACTCCAGAGATGGACCTGCCACGTTTCTTTCTCCCTCAATCTCTGTAATCTGAATGTTGCGTGGATAATCTTCATCTGGTGCTTCCTCTTCAACATGATAGCATGAAAGTAATTCTTTGATCGTCTGTCTATTCTGTTATTGATTTTCTGTCATAATTTCAACTTCTGGTTCATCAAAAAATATCATTCCCTATACAAGCTTCAACGCTGAATCAATGTTAGGGTTGTCATGTTCAAATGAGAAGGCTACTATAAAATTCTGTTGTAATCCTGTCCATTCTGTAGTGCCTCTACACATCTCCTGGTTTGTATACCAGTTCCCTTAGATTCCTTCTAATGTATGGATAAATGGATGAGGCCATTCCTTTGGTGGTGTCATCCTCCATTGTGTCTTTCACTTCTCCAAGTGTTCCGCTGGTGTTCCTTTCCAATCATACCTTGGCAGTCTATTTCTCCCCTTCTCTGCACCAAATCTAATGTGCAGTAGTCGTTTACACTGATACCGGTACTGAATTGTTTCTTTGTATGCACCCCACCATATTGCAGGTGTTACCTTGAGTGTAATATCTAGAGCTAAGAGCCTTTGATTTTGTAACACTTCCTCTTCGTATTTTGTCAAGAATTCCTCTAAGTCATTTAGCCCATGAAAACTGGGAGGTTCTCTTATCTTTGTACCAACCCATCTTACTGCATGATCTATTCTTGCACACTTCCTTTTGGAAACTTCATGTAATCATTGTTGCCAATTCTCCAAACCCGTGTCTGATTCAAAAGAACATGATGTAATGCTTCTCCAACTGAGTACTCCATTTGCAGTTGGGTTAACATAATCCTCTTGTCATGCGGTGGTTCTGTATAATTGGTTTATTTCTTCTAGATCCAAACAAATGGCCTCTACAAACCTTTCTCCTTCTAAAGGATCTAATGGTACAATGACTCTATATTCACTTGATTAAAAAGTCATTTTTCTTGTCTTCATGTTGATTATATCCTGGTTATCGACTGCCCAATCCAATCCAAGTAATGTTGGGTAAGGTGTCGTGCCATCCACTATCTCTATCACTTCAAAATCTGCCATAGTGCGCACTCCATCCAAATCTACTGTCACACATTTAAGCCTTCCAATAGATAACACTCTGTGTTGATTTTCTAGTTTCAACTAGATAGGTGAATAGCCTAGGGTAGGTTCCCCCATACACTGCCACGTCTTCTTAGGTAAGACATTTACTTCAGTGCCTAAATCCAGTATAACATCACCCATATTGAAATCCCCAATGTTGGCATTCAGTCCAAATTATCTACTTTTCCTTCTTCTTATATGGAGATGATTGACTATTTTCTACTCTAACTTCCCTTCCACCGCTGTGTTACATCTTTCTAGCATATTTTGTAATACCTTAATAGATGATCGTTCATTCAATAACTTAACACAAGATTGCAAAAAAGTCTTTATGATACTTACTTTCTCTAGAGGTTGTTCTTTATTGGTATGGTCCATTGAGAATGACATCTCATATATTGATGGGTTATGAGGTTGCTACGCTATTGATGTAGACACAACATTCTGCTTAGGACACTCCTGTCTGGCCTCATTAAATGTTTCATTTTATTTATGTGCGTCAAACTTCTTTTGTGGCTCAATTCTCTTCTTAACCCATTGGTGTTGATCTGGATATCATGTTACTGCATCAGTTCCTGTCTTGGATCCTCCTCGAGTGACTATATTGATGTTTATCCCATCATCCCTGGATTTTGCAGAAATCCATTAGACATTTTGGTTGTTCTGGTTTCTTTTTTCCCGGATCTTCCCCAAGAGTGTTGTGCAGTCTTCTGTGTTATGGTGTTACACATCAAAATTACTCACTTCAATGATGACCTATTGTCGTCATTACAAGTGTCGCAAGTGTCACATTTTGGCTACAAGTGTTGCAAGTGTCGCAGACATAATACAATCATCTTTCCCATGTCATGTCTCGAACGACATCACAAGGAACACTTGAAGACACCCTCAGAGACTGGTTAAAGAAGAAGAAATCATTTGATGAAGAGTACAAAGATTTTCCCATGAAAAAAACCACATAAAAGTGAATTTTGAAGGGAAACGCTCCCCTACCCACTGTCAGGGAGTGTCATCGCTCCTTGACCTTCTTTGGGGGAGCATTCCAACACTTTGTGCACGTTTCTGGGGGAGATATGGGCTTTTTCGAGGAAATTTTGGGCAGCACTCCCCTACCCATTGTCAGGGAGTGCCAACGCTCCTTACCCTCCTTTAGGGGAGCTTTGCAACACTCTGTGCCCCATTTTGGGGGAGCGCTGGACTGCTTGAGGAAATCTTGGGTTGTTGAGGAAAATCAGGGAAAAATACCCCTTATCTCTGGAGTTGGTTGGATTCGAATATGAGGTAGAGGCTGGATCTTAGGGAAGATCCACAACTGATGGAGAAGGATCCTCAACCTATCCCAAGAATCTCTAAGGTGGTTGGGTCCCTCCAAGCTTATATAAGGAGGCCTTCTCATGGTGAAATAGATATGGAGTTTTAGAGATACCAAAATTATGATCTCGTGAGAAGTGGTATTGGAAGACATCGAAGGCATCAAACTTATGATATCATAAGGTAGATAATCGATGAGGCATAATCATTTTGACTGTGGATTATTTGAGCAAGGGGCTGTAAAAGGAGAGCTGGAAGAGGCTGCTGCAACTTCATAAAAGGTCTGTAAGTATTGCTATCGAGTTCTCATTAATACACGTGCTTGGCCTGTTTCTTTGAAGGTTGTGTATGCCTACATGAACTTGTCTTTGATAGATATATCTAGTTTTGAATTAATCATGGTAGAATAGGAAGTTGTTTTGTCTTTGTTGTTATTAGATTGTAGGACTTGTTGAAAGTCTTGGGGATCAAGGTTCAACTTGGACTGGGCAAGGACAAACATCGTAAAAGGTACATATTATTCCTTTTCTCTGTTTGATTGACTTAGCTAGGTTTAAAAGGATTTCAGTGACCAAAGTTATCACCTTTTTGTCTTGATCTTAAAGATTTAGGGTTCAAGAGGAAATCCACTTGTTCACAGGGGGATTTTTCTGTAACATAAATTAAGTCTCACTGTACCTAGAAAAAACGTTGGTCAAACTCACTCGAGCTCCTTGGAGGGTAAATCCACAATTAATGTGTGGAAGTTTTCACCAAGGCGTAAGTCCTTTAAGGAGGTCACCAACATAACTGATCCACCCGCTCTATCCCTTCCCCTTCCTATATTGATCTCGCGATGTTGGATTTCATCACCAACTAGTGGTTTCATTGTGGGAAGTTTTGTTTGATTATTTGCTTCTTAGATTCATAGTGTGTGTTGTTTGTTTTACTTAGTGGACCTTAGGTCGATTCAGTGTTAATTGCATCAACTCCTGGGAGTACCAATGGAGGAACCCCTTGTCCCGGGGAACCTTTTACTTTTCCTTCTTTTGGGAACATTGGTCCTCCGTACATTGCCACACTGAGTCTTCCAGGACTCACCATCGGGTTACCGGTTTGTTTGTTCCCCACTCTGGTGATCTTGAATATTCCCAGTGCTTCAACTGCACCTAATGCTTCAGATGTAAGTACACCACCCACACATCAAGCTCATGTCGAATTTTTGCCTTCTTCACCCATTAAGTCTCCTTCCCTTTCTCCTTCTTCGCCTAGTGAAAGATCTAAAGCAAGTAGCCAAGTTGATAAGAAGAAGAAGAAACAGAAAGAGAAGAAGAAGAAGAACCCGAAAATGACCAAGCCTCCAACCATATCAGATGTTGGATCCAAGCAACCCACTACTATTAATCATACTGGGAGTGTTGATGAGGTCGACAAGATTAAAATGAAGAATATGAAAGCCAAATTCCCTTGTAGTCTTTGTAAGGGTGACCACTTTCTGAGGGATTGCCCTGGTCTTCCCAAGGTCTTAGAAATGTGGTCCTCCACATCATCGACCTCTGCTAGACATGCTAGTGACACCCCGTCAACTAGTGACGTTAAGGTTGGTAAGAAGAAGACAACTGTCAAGCTTCCTTGTATGTTACGTGAACGTGATCATTACTCTCACCTTTGTCCTCGTATGGACGGGGCTTCTTCTCTTTTGGAAAATATTCAACTTCCAACTAGTTATCATAAGATTTCCGCCAACCCATCGTTAGTTGATGGAATGGTCAATCCGGTTCAATCCTCGGTCAATTTGGTTGATCAGGTGGTCAATCTAGTTTCATCCTCAATTGAACCACTAACGAAAGTAGCTGATCCAGTTCCGTCATCGATCATCCCCACTTTTCGTCTGAAAAGTGAAACCCAAGTGACTGATCCAGTCCCGTCATTGGTCAGTCCCACCCTTCATTTGAAGAGTTCTAATGTGGTCAATCCCACTCCTCCTCTGATGAGTTCCAAAGTGGTTGCTCCGGTCCCTTCATCAACCAGTCTGGTTGATCATGTCGTCAATCTGGTCACGTCCTTAGTTGAACCAGTTGACAAAGTGGTTGATCCGATCCCATCTTCGGTTGATCTCGCTCTCCTATTGGAGAGTGCAACCCAAGCAGTCGATTCGTTTCCACCTGTCGACCCCATTCTCCCCTTGGAGAATGAAACCCAAGTGGTCGATTTGATGTCATTATCAATCAATCCTACTCTCCCACTAGAGAGTAAACCCGATTCTACCCACGTTTTTCTCGTTGATACAGAATTTACCATGCTGGGGGGCATTCCTCCTTCTCCTGCGAAACCCCCTCCAAGTAATGAGGCCATCCTTTTTGATTGGGGTGTGCTAACTGGACCTTGTCTTCCCTCTCACATTCCTTTCAAGATTACAGTACAGGTTTGTGGTCAGGACGTTCCTCATGCGATGATAGATGAAGGTTCATCCGTTAGTATTTTGTCCTCTATTGCTTGGCAAGCTTTGGGTTATCCTCAGCTTGTGTCGGTCACCTAGACTCTGTTTTATTTTAACAGAAGAACCAGTCACCCTTTAGGGATCCTTCCCCGGTTTCTCGTAACTTTGGGAGGGAAAATTGTCTTTATTGATGTTATGGTAGTCCAAGACCCCTTGGATTTCGATTTACTCCTTGGGAGAGATTATGTTTATGACATGAAAGATATTATGTCCACTCTTTTTCGTGTGATATCTTTCCTGCACAATGGAAGAATGGTGACTATTGATAAACTTTCATTTATTTTCCCTTACATGACCATCAACCCAATGACCTCCCTACACAATTCTTATATGCAGTTGGTATCACCCCTACCACAGGTCAATTATGTGGCATTGTCTCCCATGAATTCAACTTTTGATGACTTCGATCCGGTAGTTGACATGTTGATCTCTTTTGTAGGGCTATGGGAGCCTGATCTCCTTACCCCTGACGAGACCCTCGACATGGGTTCCTTCCAGAGCATTCTTCTTCCATCCAGTGAAGATCTCTTGGAAGCCATGACCGAGTTTTGTCCCTTGACATGGTGTCATTCCAGAGCATTATCCTCTTGGAAGACATGATCAAGAAGGGTCCACGAGCATAATTTCTCTTCTCTGTGGAAAGCTCGTTAAAAAATGAAACATAAGTCACGAGCACAATTTTCCTCTCTGTGGCAAGCTTGTTAAAAATGAAACAGAGGATACAAGCATAGTTTTCCTCTTTGTAACCAGCTCGTTAAAAGATGAAACAAAAATCTCGAGATTGAACCCAGAGCCTTGAGCATAGTTCTTTTTCTGTGTCAAGCTCGTTAAAAAATGAAACAATCACCTCTCATATCAATTCGAGTCTTTCGTTAGGTCTCATTTTTGAACCTTCATTTCATCCACCTGTATCCTTTTTCTCCATCTAGTACAGAAATTGGTGACAACCTCAAAGTTGGTGAATGATTTGAAGATTGGGGGGCATGTCTCCAGCCTTTGATTATCTTTTTGGAGTTATGCCACTAGATTTTCAAGCTGGGGGCATAGTACCTACCATCCATGGGTATCCCAACCTTTGGAAATTACGTTGGGAATTTACAAGCATAGTTTAATTTTGTTTCAAGCTTGTGTAAAAATGAAACCAATACCGAGCTTAGTTTTTGTTCTTTCTCATGCTCGAAAATACATGAGAATGTAATCGAGTAGAATTTTATCACTTTTTCAGACTCGTAAAGGTTATACGAAAAAGGAACCCCCTGGAGTTGTCTTTAAGCTCTTTTCAGACTCTCTAAACATGAAAAGATTTCCTAGTGATCTTGCTTCCTTTCCCACTCGTTAAAAGGTTTGAAAGGGCGTCTTTCGAGTGATAATTTATCGCTTTTTCGGCCTCGTGAGACTAATATTATGAAAAAGGACAACACTGGAGTCGACTTTAAGTTCTTTTCAGACTCTCTAAACATGAAAAATCACCGAGTTTACCTTTTCTGGACTCGTTAAAAATATACATCGAAAGGACCGTATGAGACCGTACCCTTACTTCTTCCAGTTCGTTAAACAAAGGAAGAGGAACTTACCGAAGGTGAATTATATCGAGCTTGTGTTATCCTCCTCAATCTCGTTAAATTAAAAAGAGGTACTCGTCTATCTGGATGGGGGAAAAAAGTGAAGGAAGCAAGCTAAGCAGTTTTGGGAACATTACAGGTCACTCTTACGATTGCCGTTGAACAAGACACTTTGTCTTTGCATACATTTTAATCCGCTGAACCCCTGCACTGAACCAATCCTCTGAGTTTCTTTACTCCTTTGGGTCACTCGATGAAATTCACTGTGTCCATTGCATCATCATGTTTTGTTCCATGTCATGTTTCTGTTGTTGTGCCTAAGTGTTCAAGGAAAGTATCTACCTCGAGAGTCAACCATCACAAATATCCTGTTTCAATACCTGTGTCAGTCCATGTTCATTTGATCTACCAATTTACATATATGTGTCAGTTTCATGTCGTTGATGGGGGATACATCAAGGTCCTCCCACGACGAGTCTGTTCCTATTGACTTCAACACATTATTTGGGAACTAGACTTAGAAACCAGTTAGTACCTTGGGACCTTCATGCCTCAATGGCAGGCCTCCTTGCTTTCGACAACGGGTTTACATCATTGACCCCTGATTGGATGATTCCACAGATGTTCAACTTCAACTCATCTATTCACATTTGCTGGAATGTACTAGGGTACCTTGGGAATCATTTACATCAATGTTGATTTCCCTCGTACTTGTTAACGGTTTACCTCATTGACCGACAATCAAGTGGTTTCTGCCATGTTCGACATCAGGACATATATTTGCATGGTTAGATTCATACTACATCAGGATCGGTAGGAAGACCCTAGGTTGAGTGATCACTCTGATATGTACTTTACCCAGGTTGCGATAGAGTTTCTCTTGAATATTGAATCATATACTGTTACATAGATCCACTTTGTATTGGTCCGTGGCTATGTCTTGTCGTTTCGTAGATCCACTGTGTATTTTTCGTGGCTACGATCAGTTCATGTCATGGAAGTATAGATCCACATTGTATCTTTGGTGGCTATACTCCTTGTTAATATAATTATGGATCCGCAGTGTATCTTATGGTGGCCATACCTTGCAAGTCTTTATCACACAAGCATAGGTATGTCTGCCTTGGGTTTGAAACATGTCATAATATGTGTTTGATGGTTGTGTGCAGCTTCTACTAGGTTTTCCGCATCCATACCCTTTCTCGAAAAATTCTACAAAGTACTTCAGTCATCAGTTTCCGTCTTCTAACTTCGCACTTTGGGGGTCAATTTGTTACACATCAAAATTACTCACTTCAATGATGACTTATTGTCATCATTACAAGTGTCGCATTTTGGACACAAGTGTCGCAAGTGTCGCAGACATCATACAATCATCTTGCCCATGTCGTGTCTCGAACGACATCACAAGGAACACTTGAAGACACCCTCATAGACCGGTTAAAGAAGAAGAAATAATTTGATGAAGAGTACAAAGCTTTTCCCATGAAAAAAACCACTTAAAAATTAATTTTGAAGGCCAACTCTCAGTACCCACTGTCAGGGAGTGTCAGCGCTCCTTGACCTTCTTTGGGGGAGCGTTCCAGCACTCTGTGCACCCTTCTGGGGGAGCACTGGGATTGTTTGAGGAAATTTTGGGTAGTGCTTCCCTACCCACTGTCAGGGAATGCCAACGTTCCTTGCCCTCATTTGGGGGAGTGTTGCAACACTCTATGCCCCATTTTGGGGGAGTGCTGGGTTGTTTGAGGAAATCTTGGGCTGTTGAGGAAAATCATGGAAAAATCCCCCTCATCTCTGGAGTTGGTTGGATTCGAATCTGAGGTCAAGGCTGGATCGTAGGTAAGATCCACAACTGATGGAGAAGGATCCTCAACCTATCCCAATAATCTCTAAGGTGGTTGGGTCTCTCCAAGCTTATATAAGGAGGCCTTCTCATGGTGAAATAGATATGGAGTTTTAGAGATACCAAACTTATGATCTCATGAGAAGTGGCATTGGAAGACATGGAAGGCATCAAACTTATGATCTCATAAGGGAGATAATCAGTGAGGCATAGTCTTTTTGATTGTGGATTATTTGAGCAAGGGGATGGACAACGAGAGCTGGAAGAGGCTGTTGCAACTTCATCAAAGGTCTGTAAGTATTGCTATCGAGTTCTCATTAATACACGTGCTTGGCCTATTTCTTTGAAGGTTGTGTATGCCTACATGAACTTGTATATTATAGATAGATCTAGTTTTGAATTAATGATGGTAGAATAGGAAGTTGTTTTGTCTTTGCTATTATTGGATTGCAGGACTTGTTGAAAAGCTTGGGGATCAAGGTTCAACTTGGACTGGGCAAGGACAAACATCGTAAAAGGTATATCTTCTTCCTTTTCTCTATTTGATTGACTTAGCTAGGTTTAAAAGGATGTTAGTGACCAAAGTTAGCACCTTTATGTCTTGATATTAGAGATTTAGGGTTCAAGAGGAAATCCACTTGTCTGCAGGGGGGTTTTCCTGTAACATATGGTTTGTTGTTCGACAATAGATACATGTCGCAGGTGGGAGTGGACAATCCCTTGCATAATTTCCTAGTTGTTGGTAGTTGTGGCACACTACTAGTCCTCTGTCTCATCCAAATCATCCTCTGCCTCATCCTCCACCTCGATCTTTGCGTGGTTCATTGTACTGAGGTACCTGGTTATACTGCGTGGGGTTATACTGTGGTTGCACATTATTTTACTGCAGCTAGGCATTGTTGTATTGTTGTTGCGCATTGTTGTATTGTTACTGCACATTGTTGTATGGTGGTTGTACTTGGCTGAAATGAGTTGCAGCTTGTCCTGTGATCATTTTTGCTTGCACCCTATAAGTATCTGAAGTTCTTTCCCTAATCAACTCCATCGTTCTATAATCCTTATCATCATGACCCACCGATTTGCAAAATTTGTAATATGAACTTTTTTGGTACTGTCTTATTTTTCTGCATCAATGGACATTGATATGGATCATGACCATGCGTCTTTTAAATCTCACACCATGGTCCTCCTTTTGGTAATGGGTTTGGCACTCATGTTGCCATGTATTGCGCAAAATTTGGACATTCGTTCTTATGGTGTCCTTCTGTCTTGCATAGTATACACCAAATAACTTCTCTTTTCTCTTTATCCTTATTCTAGTTAAGTTGAAATGTTAGATTCTTCAAATCCTCCTTCAACTCCTCTATCATTGGATCTGTTTGTTGATACTAGTTCTCTTCCAGTTGTAAGGCTACCTGCAGAGCCTCTTCCCGAGTTTGGAACTTCTACTATCTTAATGGGTATTTCAAATGTGGTAATAACGAGTTCACAAATAAGTGCCTATGTTGCATGTCAGTAATTGCATATTTCAACTTACCCTTTAGTCGTTTGAACCTTTGATCAATCTCCCAAACAGACTCACCCAGTTTCTACCTCATTTCAATCATTTAATTCATGTACTAGTCTTCTGAGTTGGGCTTCTAAAATTCGTTTACCAGTATCTTTTTCACATCTGCAATAATCTTTGGTATTCCTTGTGGACTGTTTACATCTAGGCTCATGCACCAGTGTAGTGCGTGTTCTCTTAGTGTAATAGCTAACTGCGTGAGTTTTGTATCCTCATATTTTATCTTCTTTGCTTCCCATATATTCTCACAGATGAATAAGTGCTTTCAGGGTCCTTTGACGACTCTCCTTGAAATTCTTGTAATATGATCGTAGGATCATGTCCTGCTATTTTGAACTGTGTTGAACTATTGCCTTCGCGTGGTGTAGATAATTGACTGTTACTTCCTGAACTGGCTCCTCCAGTTGATTCTCCTTGATTGGATGTGTTTACTGCAGTTTTTCTTCGATTAAAATTTGATTGTCTAAACGTTGGATTTATTTCTGGTGTATTAGTCACACATGGGGTTGTAGGTTCCACACTGACAATGATCTGGATTGGAGTTCTGCCTTTTGTTCCTGACCTTGGACCTCTTGTTTTCCTTTCATATGTTGCATGCAAGATTTCCTCAATCTTCTCCATAGCTCGAAGATCATCTACCTCTTCTTGATTTCTTTCCAAGCCCTCTCTATCATCTATGGCTCTCTTCTTGTTATTCAATTTATATTGGTAGGGCATTCCGTTGCGCGTCTTTCCAACTTCTACCATTATCTGGTTTATTCGGTCTTATTCCATCATGATTGGGTCCATGGACTCCTTCTTCTTTCCTTTATCCATATCTTTTTCCATATCTCAAACTCTTGTCAGTGCTTCCCCCTTTCCCCCATGCACACAGGGAAGTTTAGTTGTTTGATTCCACGATAATCACATCGTTGTCATACAATAAAATCTCGATAGAAGTATACAACGACCTGATATACCTATCTCTGGGTCCCTTTAGAAAATCTTTCTCTGCTACGGTGTACGACTTCATAGTATTTACTGCAAATTTAGTGATAAACCCTGCAACAATAATGTCTAACCAGAAATCTACTGCGCTCGTAAATTTGTTATTAACTTGCTATAACTGCATTATTTCCACAGGATTCCACTCCAGCTGTTTGATTCGGTTTGTAGGGTGGTTGTCCTTTAATCTCAATAACCACTCCTGCAACAAATGCGAGAAATCACAAAAAATATCTCATGCAAGTCGCTTAACACATACTTGTTGAGATATTTGCGTGGTGATAACTTAGGGTTTCTATTGTCCTTCTGCCCAAACTCATGTTCCTTTGTTTTTAACCATCTTTCAATCTCCACCTTCATTGGATTCCATCGCCTGAACATTACCTTCTATAATTTCATTCTTCACGCGTTTCCTCCATAGATACCGCCCACTCAATCCTGTCCAGTTCCAGTCGACAACATAACCATTTCTTGGTTATTCTCTTTTTCTTGGGCTAACCCAGTTCATATCTCAATAGGTTTCCAACAAAACTCTAAAAAACTATCGACCCTCCTAGTAAACCAGAAGGAAATGTTGCGCACAGGGTGCACAACAAAGTCTCACTCTAGATAACTTTTATGGGTGACTGAAAAACTCAAGTGCTTGTAGTATAGGAATAAGTGGGGATCTATGATTGCGTTCTTTCTTCCTTATGCATTTCCCTTGTTAATTATTCAAGTACTTCTATGATTTGTTCATCTTTAAACCTATGCATGCATACTGATATTTCTAGTTTAACCATTCATTCATAAGATAATGATCAATATAAGGTAACATTCATTACCAATCACACATAACACAAAGTTTACTGTGGTTCACCCCCTCCTAGGGCTATGTCCACAAAGATTTGGCTCTCTGCTCTTTTATTTAATCTGTTGAAAAATCTTGCGCTGCGCACATTACATCTTCAGTAATACAATCAAGATGACGGAAATAAACCTATGTGGGGTGGACTAGATAACATCAGGCTCCTCATCTCGTGACCTAACCCTCAACACTAGCTTATTCGACTCTTCTACAAGTATTATTACAATAAAAAATCCACAAAATCAGAATAATCAGTTCTCTTTTACTCTCCTAACATCAAATCCAACCTAAATCACCCCCTTTCCTAGACCTCCTAGGTCCTTATTTATACTACTCTATGTCTTATAGCCGTTACAATATTTATTAAAAACCCTAACCCTATCATGGTTAGGCTTGTCTGCCAACGCGCCACGTCGCTTTTCCTTCTTTTTTTGCATGTTGCTTTCTTACCACCTGTTGCTTGCGCTCCAAAATTAGGTCTTCCTTTCCAAATTTAGGTTTTCCCAAAATAGATATTTCTCCAAAAATAGGCCTATGCCCAAAATATACTTTCTTCTCAAAATAGGCCAACGCCCAACATTCTTGCAACTAGAATTGTTGATGATATTACCAGGTTGTACAAGTTTGACAACTTCATGTCATCATATTTTAAATTAGTTTTTTTTTCTCATAGTGATGACTTGAGTAAACTTTGGCATGAGTGGTTTGGTCATCTAAACTGTTGCTCATTACAAGAACTATGTAATCAACAATTGGTGATTAGTCTTCCTCTTGTTTCTTGCAAATATGGTGTTTGTGCCGATAATGTTTTTCAACAAACATCATCGGGATAGTTTTGACAAATGTGCCTCTTGGCATGCCTTGACCCCTTTGCAACTTGTTCATAGTGACTTGTGTAGTCCACTTTCTTCTCCTTCTTTTCTGGGTGCAAGTATTTCTTAACTTTCATTAATGACTTCTCGAGACACACTTGGGTTTACTTCTTAAAACTTAAGAGCGAAGTATTTAACAAGTGTTTGGCCTACAAGACCCTTGTATAAAAACAATCTGGAGATCAACTTTAAAGGTTAAGAACAGAGAATGGAGGTGAATATGTGAACAACAATTTTACAAGTTACTGCACTACACAGGGCATCAAAATGCAATAGACTGTTCCATGTATACCATAACAAAATGGTGTTTTTGAGAGTATAAATACATATTAAAAGGAATGTCTAATTGTGTGATCCAATCTACTGAAATAAGTCTTAATTATTGGGTGGAAGTCATTAACTGTGCAAATTACATAGTAATTTGCACTCCCACAAAGGCTCTAAAAAATATAACACTGGAAGAAGCATGGAATAAAATTAATCCATATGTAAGCCACTTCCATGTATTTGGGAGTGTAGCATGGGAAATTAAGCCACATGTAGGACACTTCCGTGTATTTTGGAGTGTAGCATGGACTCACATTCCTGATGAGAAAAGGAAATCTTTACAACCTAAAAGTGAGAAGTGTATTTTTGTTGGATATTCTAAAAATGTCAAAGGTTACAAACTTCTTCAACCTCATTCTAAATAAATTATTATTATAAGAGATGTTAAATTTGGTGAAAATATTTTGGCCTTAGAGCCTAATTCAATGTTTGTGCCTTCTTTGGCTTGTGAGTCGTCTTTTGTTCCTATTTTGGTTTGTTGTTCTTTAGATGATGACACCGAGGATGGAGATCCACCTCCACCTACTTACATTCCTCTAGATGAGTCCATTGAACATGAACTTTCACCAACACCTTAGCTTCCTAGATGGGTCCATTAACTCGAGAAGAAACTGGTGATGTTGTTGTTGATCCCTCAAATTAGCGTCAAACACATTCACAGTTCTAGTGAGCCTCTTTTATTTTAGGTCAAGTTTTAGAGACTCGCAATCTAGAGACATTTTCATAAGCTTCAGGTCATCCATATTGGGACACAACAATGAATGAAGAGTATCATTCTTTAATGGTAAATAATACTTGGGATCTTGTACCTCTTCTGAAATGAAGAAAACTTTTCAGATGTAAATGGGTGTACAAAACTAAGTATGCATAAGATAGAAATGTTGAAAGACATAAGGCCCAGTTAGTTTCCAAAGGGTTGTCTCACATTGAAGGAATTGACTATAATGAAACCTTTTCCCCTGTTTCCAAAATGAATTCCATCTACCTTGTTCTATCCCTTGCTGCCTCACATAAATGGGAGGTCCATTAGATGGATGTTAAATCCACCTTCTTGTATGGGGATTTTCAAGAAGAAATCTACATGGAACAACATCCTGACTATGTCCAGAATGACTTGAGCCTTGTTTTCCTCCTTAATAAATCTCTTTATGGTCTTAAGAAATCTCCTTGAGTTTGGTATGCCCAAATGGACAACTTTCTTCTTGACACCGACTTTTCTATATGATATTATGATCCTAATGTCTATACCAAGAAAGTAGGAATCCATCTCATAATCCTTGTTCTTTATGTTGATGACCTTATCCTCGCTAGTAGTGACCCAAAACTTTTGACCCATGTGAAATCCAACCTTAAAAAGAAATTTGAAATGACAGACTTAGACTATTTGCAATATTTCCTTGGCCTCCAAGTATTGCAAACCAAAGAAGTAATTTTTCTTTACTAGTTTAAGTATGCTAGTAACCTTCTTCGCCGCTTTCACATGGATTATTCAAAACCAACCCCTTCTCCCTTCTAGTTTGGAGTCAAACTTGCTACCACTTGTACTTATTCCAAAGTTGATTCCACTTTGTACCATCAGTTAGTTGGTAGCCTCTTATATTTGACTCATACTCATCCCAATATTTCCTTTGTTGTTGGTCTTGTTGCCTGGTATATGCAAACACCCCATGAAAGCCATTGGAAAACAACTAAAAGTATACTTCGGTATGTCCAGGGTACAATTCATTTTGGGATACACTATAGCTACGAGGGGACTCCTTTATTGGTTGGCTTCATTTATTTAGATTGCGTCGACGACCCTAATGATCAAAATTCTACTGCAGGTTGTGTTTTCAGCCTTGGTTCAAGACCTGTCACTTGGGATTGTAAGAAACAATATGCTATTTCTCTTTCTTCAACAAAAGTAGAGTACCGAGCAATGATTAATGCAAGTCAAGAAGCCTTATGGCTTCGACATATACTTTTAGAGTTTGGCTTCCAACAACAAAATCCGACCACCCTTTGGTGCGACAATCAGAGTGCCATCAAGCTTGCCAAAGATCCAATTCAACATCAGTGTAGAAAACACATTGATGTAGACATGCACTTAATAAAAAAGCTCATTCATGATCGAGTTACTGAAGTGCTCTTTTACCCTACAAAAGATCAAGTTGTAGACATTTTCACAAAGTCTCTTACAAAAGTGAAGTTCTTCAAACTTCGATCTATGTTAAGAGTTCATGAAGTTGTCATTAAGGGGGATAAGCTCTAATTCCTCCTTCCTTATCCTATTGTGTCACCTTTGTAAATCCTTCAATCCTATCCAAAGTTGTTCTTAAGGGGGGATGTTAGGATATTTAGACACTTTGGAGGTAGTTAATATCAACTTGGTCTAATGTGTCGTTAGGTAAAAGTGTGTTTCGTAGTGTGTTTCTTTATTATGCATTTGTAGTTAGGAAATACGACGGTCACGATATGTTCCCGACATAGAGTGATCTGATGGCTCATATTCTCCTAAATATTAATGGATACATTGATCTGTGGCTTAACACCCGATTGGTCCATGATATCTATTTAAAGAGCATGAAGGGTCATTTGCTAATGATCGACTGTGAGAAAATCTCTTGTAAATCTCCTTGTAATATTTTCTTTTGCATCAATAAATTTGTCTGGCCACATTGGTTGGGGCCATGGATGCTTCCCCACAGGGTTTTTACCATGTAAAAACATCAGTGTATTGAGCTAATCGTGTGAGTGGGTACTAAAGGTGTTCATATTCTGTTGGAATACCTCTATTGTCAAACAAGAAGAAGTTAGCACTGAAAAGAAAACAAAACCCAGGTGGTAGAATATTTAGTTGAATGAAGAAACCAAATAGCCAAAAGGGGAACTGAATAGCCAAATTGAGAAGACAAAACAATTAACCTCCCTTTCACTTTCTTGTATAAGCCCGATAAATAAATGGATTCTTTCTTGTGCTTCTTATAGAATTTTTAATGAAATGTTAATGAATGAGAAGTCATTGTTGGCCAAGATTTTTGGAGAGAAACTTAAGTTATGAAATGTGTGGTTTGTGGAAATTTTTATGCTAATTTACTTAATTTTGGAATGATATGAGCATATGATTTTATAATGCATAATTTTATCACTTATAAGTAAATTGTTTATTTAGTTTGTCTCACATATTGATTGTCTATAACCTTAAGCATAGTACTGT